>CAAAJI010001207.1:0-12182 GCA_900642245.1 Fragilaria radians | reverse complement strand
CACCCTGACCGGGACCGACGGCAAGACTTTTTTCGAGCACGCAGCTCGACGGCAAGCCTTACGCCTTGTTCTTCGGCTTTACCCAATGTCCGGACGTCTGCCCAACGACGCTTGCGCGGCTCGCCCGGCTGCGCACCCAGATCGGTAAGGGCGACGACAGTTTCGCGATCGTCCTGGTCAGCGTCGATCCCGAGCGCGACACGCCGGCCGCAATGGCCCGTTACACCGAATTGTTCGGGTCCCCGGTCATTGGCCTTACCGGTTCGAGGGCGGCGATCGAGCAGGTCAAGAAGCAGTTCAGCGTCTATTCGGCAAAAGCACCTCAATCGGGCGCCGGCTATAACGTCGATCATACCGCGACCGTGTTCCTGATCGACCGGGCCGGAAAGTTTGCTGCCACCATCTCGCCGAGCGAGGGCGACAATGCGGCCGCCGCCAAGCTGCAACGGATGACGAGCTAGGCGCTCTTTGCCCGGCTAGAACCGGGCCGCTTGTGCCTCGACGACGCGATCGAGCAGGCGCTCGAGCGCGTCGATGCTCTCGGGCTCATCGAAGCTGGGAGCGTGACCCACCCGCGGGACGGTGACCAGTTCGACATCCTCGATGACGGTCGCCATTTTCGCGGCGACATCGGCGGTCAGCAAGTCCGACAGTTCACCGCGCAGGATCGTCACCGGGCGCCCCTCTAGCGCCTGGTACAGCGGCCAGATGTCCGGCGCGGTCGCGGCACGAGCAAAATTGTCGGCGATCCGCATGTCATAGTCGAACCGGATCTGGCCATCCTCCTCGACGGCCATGCGGCGGACGAATCGGTCCCATTCCTTCGGTCCATAATCGGGATAGACGTCCTGCGTGCGCGCCGACACCGCCTCGATCGCCGCATCCCAGCTTTCAAACAGGGCCGGCTTCCCGACATAACCAGCGATTCGCTCGATTCCGGCCATGTCGACGACGGGGCCGACGTCGTTAAGCAACGCGCCGGCGATCCGCTCGCGGTCACCAAGGGCAAGCGCCATGGTGCAGATCCCGCCGAGCGAGGTGCCGACGAAGACGGCATCGGCAATTCCCAGCTGGTCGAGCAATTTCAATATATCGCCGACATAGATCATCGGCGAATAATTGGTTGCATTGGGATCGAACGCACTTCCGCCGCGGCCACGAAGGTCGACGGAGATGACCCGCCAGTCGCCGGCGAAGTGATCCGCCACCGGCTCGAAATCGCGGGCGTTGCGGGTCAGGCCCGGGATGCACAGGATCGGCGGGCGATCACGGTCCCCTTCATGGTCGCGGTAATGAAGCTTCACGCCATCGGCGCTATTCCAGTACCGGTCGGTCCATTCGGCCATCACGCTTCCCCCACTGCACGGCCTCCCCTATCGCGAGGCGATGGCTCCACCGCAAGCCTCGGCGAGCGGCTTGTCGCCCTTGACCCGGAGATCGCCGGCGCCCGCAGCAGTCGAGCGAGTGGCAATCGCGACGCCATGACACCACCTTGCGCTTGACCATTGGCAGCGGGCATGGTGAGCCGCGCATGTTTTCCCGGAGCATCGAGTGACCGACAGGCTGATTTCGACCGAGCCGGCGACCGGCGACGAGGTGTGGTCCGGGGAGATCGGCGATGTCGGCGCCGAGGTCGCGGCGGCGCGGGCCGCGTGGCCGGAATGGGCCGCACACAGCGTTTCCTATCGAATCGAGACGATGCGCCGCTTCGCCAATGAAGTGCGGGCGCGCGAACCGGACTTCGCCGACCTTATCAGCCGCGAAACCGGCAAGCCCTATTGGGAAGCGCGAACCGAGGTAGCATCGGTGATCGCCAAGGTCGAAATTTCGGCCAACGCCTATCTCGAGCGGACCCCGATGCGAAAGCTGGAAGCGGCGATGGGCAGCAAGGTCGCGGTCCGTCACAAGCCGCATGGCGTGCTGGCGGTGCTCGGCCCGTACAATTTTCCGGCCCATCTGCCCAACGGCCACATTGTCCCGGCGCTGATTGCCGGCAATGCCGTGGTGTTCAAACCATCGGAGAAGACACCGGGCACCGGTGCTTTCCTGGTCGGTTGTTTCCGCGCCGCGGGCGTTCCCGAGGGGGTTGTTCGATTGCTGATCGGCGGGCCCGAGGAGGGCAAGGCGCTGGCCAGTCAGCCGGGCATCGATGGCTTGCTGTTCACCGGCTCCGCGCGCGCGGGGATGTCGCTTCATCGCCAATTCGCCGACGCACCGCACAAGATGCTGGCGCTCGAACTGGGGGGGAATAATCCGCTGGTGGTGTGGCAGACCTCCGATATCCCGGCAGCGGCAATGATCGCGGTGCAGTCGGCCTATCTCTCGGCCGGGCAGCGTTGCACCGCAGCGCGGCGGCTGATCGTCGAGAATGGGGCCGAGGGGCCGCTGGTCGAGGCGATCACCAAACTGATCGACCGGATCATCGTCGACGATCCACACGCCGACCCGCAGCCATTCATGGGGCCAGTGATCGACGTCGCGGCGGCCGACCATCTGCAGTCGCAATGGCTAGAACTGATGATGAAGGGCGGCAAGCCGATCCGCCGTCTCGACCGCCCGTACGAGGAGCGCCCCTATCTGACGCCGGCGTTGATCGACGTCACCGACGCGACCGAGCGGCCCGACGAGGAGATGTTCGGGCCGGTGCTGCAGATGATCCGCGTGGCCGATTTCGACGCGGCGATCGACGAAGCCAATAATACGCGCTTCGGTCTTGCGGCCAGCCTGGTGGGCGGCACGCCGGCGATGTACGACAAATTCTGGGCCAATGTCCGGGCCGGGGTAATCAACTGGAACAAGCCGACCAACGGTGCCCCTTCCAATGCGCCGTTTGGCGGCGTCGGCCTTAGCGGCAATCATCGCCCGAGCGCCTTCTACGCGGCCGATTATTGCGCCTATCCGGTCACCAGCAGCGAAACCGAGCTGGCCCGCCCCGTGACCCCCGAGGGACTCCGCGACGCGTACGTGCCGACGGACTCCTAGGCTCTAGTCGGCGCTTCCGGCCCCGCCGACCGCAGCCATGCTCCCCGAGGCGGACATGCCGCCAGCCATGGCCCCCGGCCGATCCCAGCCGTAGCGATCCTCGAACGACGCCATGCCGGTCGCGTCGGGCACCATGGTCAGATAGGTGACATACACGGGCACGCCGCGGGTCATCGCGATATGCTGTTCCGGATCGCTGCCGATGGCAGCGACGTCGCGCCCAAACAACCAATTGGCGAGGCGGCGATAATCCTCGACCCGGATACAACCGTTCGAGATATTCCGGTTGGTCTTCGCGAAATGCTCGCGGGTCGGCGTGTCGTGAAGGAAAATTCCCTCGCGATTAGGGAAGGGAAACTTCATCTTCCCCATCGAATTCTGCCCGCCCGGCCTTTGCCGGAGAATAACCGTGGCCGTTCCCGCCGCGACCGCGTTCCAGTCGACCGACGTCGGCGACAGGATCTGCGGATTCTTGCTGAACTCGGAGATCACTTCGTAATTCCGGGCCTTGAGATAGGCCGTGGGATTCTTGGCGATGGCAGGCGCGAACTTGCGGATCAAATGCGTCGGTACGTGCCAGTAGGGGTTGGCGATGGCGTAATGCATGGTGCTGGCGATAATCGGCGTCGGCAGCTTGAGCTCGATCGGGTCGCCAACGACTACCTTCATCGAGCCGACCGACTGGCCGCCCTCCATCATGTGCAGGCGCTGTTCGGCCGAGTTGACCAGGATATACTTGCCGTTGCCCGGAATAATGCGCGCCCGTTCGAGATTGAGCAGCACCTTGTCCGAAGCGCGACCGCCATTGGCGGCCGCCTCGGTAATCGCGACCTGGCGGATTGCGCTGTAATAAGGATTGACCGACGCGACCGACTGCAAATGCTGTGCAAGCGACGGCGAGGCCTCAGCCAGTGCCAAGGTCCGGTCCACGTGCGGGGGCGAAAGCGCAAGCCCCGGATCGCCATAGATGACGTTGTTGGAAGGGCGCTTGATGGCCTGGACGTAATCCGCCCATGCCGCCGACATCGCCAGTTCGGCTGCCTTGACCTGCATCGGGTCGTTCGACGTGCGGGCCCGCTGGACCGCCGCCTCGACCGTGGCCGCGACTTGCGGACCATTGCTCATGCCGTCGATCGGTGCGCGGCGAAGCGTAGCCAGCAACTCGCCGATCGCGGCATCCCCGCCCTTCGCGCCGAACCAGATAGAAGGATACTGGCGCCGTTCGTAATAGTAACGGACGGTTACGCCATTAGGCGAGGCCGGTAGCGCGACCTGTGGCGCCGGCGGCGGAGCCGCGACCGGGCGTTGCTTCTTCCGCGCGTCGGCCGGGGCCGAAGCAAGGAGCGTGGCGGCAATCGCCGTCAGTAAAGTAGCACGCACGTGCATCATGTTCCCCTAAGGTCGGCAGTAAAACTGGAAGCCTGGTTAATGCCGAAATCTTCCAAGCGCTTCAATCCCTTGTCGCCCAACGCCAGCCGATGACGTCCGTTGCAAGGGGGTTCGAGTAGCGGTTGTGACATGAATGTCACACGAATGAGTTTATCGCCCCGCCATGAAACTTTGCTGCAGTTGCGAGGGTTTCACGGCTGCCTCCCGCAAGCGGAGCGCAATAAGGAGCAAATATGCGTAAATATCTTCTGGTGGCCACTGCGGCCGCCGCGGTCCTGTCAACGCCGGCCATGGCGCGCGATGGGTCCGTCTACCTCGGAATCGAAGGCGGCGTCCTGTTCCCCAAGGACAATGATGCCGACGTCTTCGCAGACTTCACCACCACCCAGGTCCCGGGCGCCCCGGCGGCTCCGGCTGGTCCGATCGACACCGACTTTGAAGATGCCTTTGGTGTCGACTACAAGCGCGGCGTCGATATCGATGCAATCATCGGTTACGATTTCGGCATGTTCCGTCTCGAGGGCGAGCTCGGATACAAGCGCGCCAAGGTCAACGATTTCGAAATCGACGACAGCGACATCGCGGCCATCAACCTGGCGCTCAACCGTCCGTCGGGCGTTGGTGACCCCGGTGCACCGGGCCTCGCTCCCTTCTCGGCCGACGATTTCGACCTCGGCGGCAAGATCACCGTCAAGTCGGCGATGGTCAACGCGTTGGTCGACTTCGGCGACGAAGACGGCTTCTCGTTCTACGTCGGTGGCGGCGCGGGCCGCGCCAAGGCAAAGGCGTTTGGCGACAGCGACAGCGCCTGGGCGTTCCAGGGCATCGTCGGTGCGCGCTATGCGCTTAGCCGCAACATCGATCTCGGCCTGAAGTATCGCTACTTCCAGACCGGCAAGCTGAACTTCACGGAAGATGCGATTGCGCTCGGCGGTAATCCGAACGCGGTCCTCGTCGGCTCCACCCCGGTGGTGCAGACGACCAGCGCCGTGCTGGTCCCCGACTTCGAGCAGAAGTTCCGGTCGCACAGCCTGCTGGCGAGCCTGATCTTCAACTTCGGTGGAGCGGAAGAAGCACTCCCGCCACCCCCGCCGCCGCCCCCGCCGCCGCCTCCGCCGCCTCCCCCGGCGACGCAGACCTGCCCGGACGGTTCGGTGATCCTGGCGACGGACGCTTGCCCGCCGCCGCCACCGCCGCCGCCGCCGCCGCCTGAACCAGAGCGCGGTTAAGGGCATTCCCGCAAAGCATTACTTTGCGGGAGCCCGTTAAGCTTCGGCACCTAAAGTTTCGGCCGGTCATCCCCAGGATGGCCGGCCGTTTCTATTCAGACGCAAATGAGGGCGCCGGAGGGGGAACTACCAGCGCCCTCATCCGCCCCCGCCGCCCGCCCGCCGCAGGGGCGAGCGGGCCAGCCCTAACTTCGCAGTTCGGGCAGGAAGCTATCCTCAGCGAGATCGCTGAACTTGGTAATCCGGCTGTCGAACTTCATCTTGACCTTGCCGGTCGCGCCGTGACGCTGCTTTGCGATGAGCAATTCGGCCGTGCCGTAGATCCGCTCCATGTCGCGCTGCCACTGCTCATAGGCTTCGAACACCTTGGCATCGTCGCCGTCCATCGGCCGTTTCGGTTCGCGCGAGGCCACATAATAATCCTCGCGATAAATGAACATGACGATGTCGGCGTCCTGCTCGATCGAGCCGGATTCGCGAAGGTCGGACAGTTGGGGACGCTTGTCCTCGCGTTGCTCGACCGCCCGGCTCAGCTGCGACAGCGCAAGCACCGGAACATCGAGTTCCTTGGCCAATTGCTTGAGGCCGCGGCTGATCTCGGAAATTTCCTGGACCCGATTGTCGCTCGATCCCTTGCCCGACCCCTGCAGCAGCTGGAGGTAATCGATGACGATCATGCCGATACCCTTTTGCCGCTTGAGCCGCCGCGCACGAGCGCGCAGGCTGGCGATCGTCAGCCCTGGCGTGTCGTCGATGTAGAGCGGCAGCGTCTGCAAATCGGCAGCGGCGCGGGCCAGCTGGCGGAATTCCTGCTGGCTGATCTTGCCCATGCGCAGATTCTCGCTGCTGATCCCCGATTCCTCGGACAGGATGCGGGTGGCCAGCTGGTCGGCCGACATTTCGAGGCTGAAGATGGCGACCGGGGCGCCAGCCGACTTGGCCGGCTCGATCCCGTCTTCCTGGTCGCGGGTAAAGCGCTGCGCGGCCGCAAACGCCATGTTGGTCGCAAGCGACGATTTGCCCATGCCGGGCCGCCCGGCGAGGATCAGCAGATCGGAACGGTGCAGCCCGCCGATCTTGCTGTTGATGCCATCAAGCCCGGTGGTGACCCCGCTCAGATGGCCGCCCGAGTTCAGCGCACGCTCGGCCTGCTCGATCGCCAGCTTGGTCGCCTCACCGAAGCTCTTGACCTTGCCTTCGCTCCCGCCCTGCTCGGCCACCCGGTAAAGCTCGCCCTCGGCCCGCTCGATCTGGGTCAGCGGAGCCACTTCCTCGGACGTGTCGAGCGCACCCTCGACCATGTCCCGCCCAACGGCGACCAGCGAGCGAAGCAAGGCGAGATCGTAAATCTGCTGGGCGAAATCGCGGGCACCTATGATCGCCGCGCCCGAGCCAGTCAGCTGGGCGAGATAGGCCGGCCCGCCCACTTCCCGCATCGCCTCGTCGGCCTCGAACATCGGGCGAAGCGTGACCGGGTTGGCGACCATATTCTTGTCGGTCATGCGCAGGATGGCATCGTAGATCCGGCCATGAAGCGGCTCGAAATAATGGTCCGAGCGAAGCTTGAGCTGGACGTCCTCGACCAGCCGATTGTCGATCATCAGCGCCCCGAGCAGGGCCGCCTCCGCTTCGATGTTGTGCGGCAAAGCAGGGGTGACGGGGACGTCGGCGGAGTCATTGAGTCGGAGGATTTCGGCCATTGCGGGACCCTACATCAAAATGCCGGATTGGCATCACGGCCCACGAAACTTTCGGTGGACGTGGCTGTGGATAAGCATCGGCATTGCGCCCTGTCCGCTGCGGCGGCTAGGCCACCGGCATGAGCATTCTTTCCGACCGCTGGATTCGCGAGCAGGCCACCACCAACGCCATGATCGAACCGTTCGTCGAGGCGCAGCGCCGCGACGGTTGCATCAGCTATGGCCTGTCATCCTATGGCTATGACGCACGGGTTTCCGACGAATTCAAGATCTTCACCAACGTCGACAGCGCGATCGTCGACCCAAAGGACTTCGCCGCCAACAGCTTCGTCGACCGCAAGACCGACTGCTGCATCATCCCGCCCAACAGCTTCGCGCTCGCCCGGACGGTGGAATATTTCCGGGTGCCGGAAGACGTGCTGGTGATCTGCCTCGGCAAATCGACCTATGCGCGGTGTGGAATCATCGTCAACGTGACCCCGCTCGAGCCGGGTTGGGAGGGTCACGTCACGCTGGAGTTCAGCAACACCACGCCCCTGCCGGCGAAAATTTATGCCAATGAGGGTGCCTGCCAGTTCCTGTTCCTCAAGGGCAATGAGCGGTGCGAAACCAGCTATAAGGACCGCGCCGGCAAATATATGGGGCAGAGGGGCGTCACGCTCCCCAGGTTGTAGGGGCCAGGCTGTGACCCTCGACGAAGCCAAGGCGCTCGACGCCGCCGATCCGCTGGCGGCAATGCGCGAGCGGTTCGCGCTGCCCGAGGGGATAATCTACCTCGATGGCAATTCACTTGGTGCGCTGCCCCGCGCCACCAGTGGTTCGGTCGCCGAGGTGGTCGAGCGGCAGTGGGGCGAACAATTGATCACCAGCTGGAACCGGCATGGCTGGATCGACACGCCGGCGACGCTCGGCGCGCGGCTCGCGCCGCTGATCGGAGCGGCGGCGCACGAGGTGCTGGTGTGCGATTCGACCTCGATCAACCTTTTCAAATTGCTGGCAGCGGCGGTTGCCGCGCGGCCCGGGCGGGGAGTCATCCTGTCCGAGCGGGATAATTTCCCGACCGATCTCTACATTGCTGACGGATTGGCCCGGATGCTTCCGGGTGTCGAATTGCGGCTGGTCGATCGCGACGGGATTGCCGGCGCCCTCGACGCCGACGTCGCGGTCCTGATGCTGACCCAGGTCGATTATCGAAGCGGCGAACGGCACGACATGGCGCAATTGTCCGCCAGGGCGCGGGAGGCAGGTGCGCTCAGCCTGTGGGACCTGTCGCACAGCGCGGGCGCGATCGACATCAAGCTTAATGCCAGCGGCGCCGATCTTGCGGTCGGTTGCGGCTATAAATATCTCAATGGGGGGCCCGGCGCGCCGGCTTTCCTCTACGTTGCCTCGGCGCTCCAGGATCGACTCAATTCGCCGCTTACCGGATGGATGGGGCATGATGCGCCATTCGCGTTCGACGGGGATTATCGGCCCGCCCCTGGCATTGCGCGCTTCCTGGCCGGCACGCCGCCAATCATTGCCATGACGGCCCTCGCGGCGGGCATCGCCACGTTCGACGGCCTGACGATGGTCGAGGTCGAGGCCAAGGCGGCATCGCTGACCAATTTCTTCATCGCTTGTGTCGAAGGCCGCTGCCCGTCCCTTGCGCTTGCCTCACCGCGCGAGGCGGCAAGGCGCGGCAGCCACGTCAGTTTCCGTCATCCGCAAGCCTATGCGGTAATGCAGGCGCTGATCGAGCGCGGCGTGATCGGCGACGTCCGCATGCCCGACCTGGTCCGATTCGGGTTCGCCCCGCTCTATAACTCTCATGAAGAGGCCTATCGCGCGGCGGCGGTGCTCGGCGACGTGTTAGACGAAAATTTGTGGACCGATGCCCGCTATCAGGCCCGATCCAAGGTAATCTGAACTAGCCCTGGTGCGCGGGATCGCCCGCGAGCTTGGCCCGGCCATGCGCGATCAGGTCGATCCAATTTGACAATGCAACCGCGAAGCCGGTGACGAGCTTGGCCAACGTCGCATCATGGATGGTGCCGTCCATGCCGACCTTATCGTCGTTGAGCAGGCCCCAATAGGCCTCGGGCTGCTGCATCACCGGCATGTCGAGAAAGACGCAGCTCTGCCGCAGATGATGGTTCGATCCGAAGCCCCCGGTCATGCCGGGCGAGCCGGAGAATACGGCGGCCGGCTTTTTCGCGAACACACTCTTGCCATAGGGGCGTGAGCCGACATCGATCGCATTCTTGAGCGCGCCGGTCATCGAGCGGTTATATTCCGGGCTGCCGAACAGGACGGCGTCCGCCGAGCGGATCTGGTCGCGGAACTCCGTCCAGGCGGGAGGCGGCGTGGCCTCGAGATCCTGGTCATAGAGCGGCATTTCCAGACTTGGGGTGACGAAGTCGAGCCGGTCGGCGCTGGCCGCCATGATGGCGAGGCCGAGGCGGCCGTGGAAACTGTCCTTGCGAAGCGAACCATTGAGAAAGGCGATGCGGGGTTTGGTCATCTGCGTTTGCTTCCTTGATGGCGAATATTTGACGGGCGGCCACGGCGCGGGCCGCGCGGGAGCGTCCGGTCCTTGCGCTGTCCCTCCCGGCCCTGGCCGCCGCGCCGTTGGCCGGCGAACGAGCCCTCGGCCAGTTCGAAGCGGAGCGCCCCGGATGCCGGATTGGCCTCGGCCAGCTTGAGGTCAATCATCTGGCCCTGGCGATAGGTTTCGCCTGTTTCCTCCCCGATCAATGCACGCGCTGCCTCGTCGAAGCGGAAATATTCATTGCCGAGGGTCGCCGCCGGCACCAGCCCGTCGCCACCAAGGTCGAGCACGGTGGCGAAGAAGCCGAACGACTGGACGCCGGTGATGCGGCACTTGAGGATTTGCCCGACGCGATCGGCAAGGAAGGCGGCGACATAGCGGTCGACGGTCTCGCGCTCCGCCTCCATGGCGCGCCGTTCGAGCATCGAGATATTCTCGCCGATCTCGGTGAACCGCTCGACCTTATCGGGCGACAGCGCCCCCTCGCCCAGCTTGTAGGATCGCACCAGCGACCGGTGCACGATGAGGTCGGCATAGCGGCGGATCGGCGACGTGAAGTGGGCGTAGCTGCCCAATGTAAGCCCGAAATGGCCGAGCGGATCGGGTGCATAACGCGCCTGCATCTGGGTCCGCAGAAGCTGTTCCATGATCTCGTGACGAGAGGCATGGTCCGGACCCATTCGCTCGATGATGCGGTTGAACACCGCCGGCTTGATCACCTGACCAAGCGCGAATTCCATCCCGAAGGTCGCGAGGTAGTCCTTGAGGGCGGTCAATTTCTCTCGGCTCGGCGCCTCGTGCACGCGGTACATCACCGGTGCCTTCTTCTTCTCCAGCGCCTTCGCCGCGGCGACATTGGCGGCGATCATATAATCCTCGACCAGGCGGTGGGCGTCGAGCCGTTCGCGCGGCGCGACCGACAGGATCCGGCCCTTTTCGTCGAGCACCACCCGCCGCTCCGGCAAGTCCAGTTCCAGCGGTTCGCGTTTAGTGCGAGCGGCGAGCAAGGCCTTCCAGCAGGCCCAAAGCGGTTTCAGGGCCTGCTCGACCAACTCATTCGAGACCAGACCTTCGACGGGCGGCATGGCACAAGGAGAGGAGGCAACTTCAACAGGTTCTGCAGTCGCTGCGT
Organism: Fragilaria radians; assembly: GCA_900642245.1. NCBI lineage: Eukaryota > Bacillariophyta > Fragilariophyceae > Fragilariales > Fragilariaceae > Fragilaria > Fragilaria radians. Next base: position 1,220 of record CAAAJI010001207.1, on the reverse strand, counting down.
CTATCGCGGCCTGTGCGTTCTCATATGCAATGTTTGCAGCGACACAAATTTTGGCGCGCGTGAATTTCCAGTTCTTGAGCGCGCCGTCTTTTGCCGACATGGAGGTGGCAAGCCAGCGCGGCCCGGACCTTGCCTTCCTTCAGCGAGCAGATGTCGGACGACAGTTCGTGGGGCAGCATCGGCACCACTCGATCGGGGAAATAGACGCTGTTGCCGCGCGCGAGCGCCTCGCGATCGAGCTGAGAGCCTTCGCGGACGTAGAAGCTGACGTCGGCAATGGCGACGATCGCATCCCACCCGTCGCCGTCCTCGCGCGGGGCGGCCCAGATTGCGTCGTCATGGTCGCGCGCATCCTCGGGATCAATCGCGACGATCGGCAGATGGGTCAGGTCCTCGCGGTCGCCGAGGGGGAGCTTCGCTACCCTGTGTGCCTCCTCAATAGCGCGCTCGTCGAATTCGTCGCGCAGGCCGTGCTTGGCGATGGCAATCATCGAGAAGCTGCGCGCGGCGAACGGGTCACCGAGCACCGCATCGATCCTTGCGGTCATTCGCGGCGGGCGACCCGAGGGCTCAGCGAGGACGAGATCCCCGGCGCGGGCATCCTTTAATTCGGAAATCTGGAATTCACGCCGCTCGCGCTTGTCGACCGGGGCCAGGTAATGCCGGTCGCCCTCCCGCCGGACGACTCCAAGGATCAGCTCGGCCGAGCGCTCGAGCTTTTTCATGATGTGCGCGACGTGGCCCCGGCCCGCTTCCTCGGTGCGCGCGAGGATGCGGTCGTTGAGCGCCAGCGCCGAGCGCCGTCCCTTCTCGATCACGCGCAGTTTAGGCGCCGGCACCTCGGCGTGCCAGCTTTCGGGCTGGGCCCATACCTGGCCATCGTCGACCGCCACCACGCGAAGGACGGTCACCCGCGGCACCCCGCCCGCCTTGTGGAAGGCCCGACCGGCGGCGCTGTCGATCAGTCCCTCGTCGGCCATGTCCTTCAAAAGAGCCTTGAGCAGGATCTTGTCATGGCCCGACAGGTTGAACGCCCGCGCGATCTCTCGCTTGCCGGCGGGCGAACCGGATTGCTCGATGAACTCGAGGATCTGCTTGGAGGTGGGGAGGCCGGTGGCGGGTTTGCGCATGATCGTCCCCTAGCGGCTCGCCCGGCGGTTGCGAAGAGTCACCGAAGCTGGCTGTCCTTGCTTCCGCGGCGATTGATGGCGGAGTGCTGG
>CAAAJI010001206.1:0-12208 GCA_900642245.1 Fragilaria radians | reverse complement strand
TTGTGTCATCGGTATCCTCATCACTTGAAGTATCTTCCATCTCTGTTGTAAATTCATCGATATCTGTTTCCTCTGAAAGTTCAGGTTCGGTATTGTATTGATCAATGATCGGCTTCGCTTTATCGTACATATCTAAGAAGCTATCGTCATCGTTAATTCGTGATAGGGCCATGGGATCCACCGTCAAGCGTTCCCTTTCGTCGTATGCAACGAATAGACTATTATCTACAGCATCAATCAATGAATCGGACACATACGGAACTCCAACAATCGAATCTTGGTCATCCACAGCAAGTATCTCTTCTGTCATTTCCTCTTGGATAATTTCATCATCCGTAATAGGAAGTGTAGATTCATCCATAATCAAAGGCTCAAGAGGTTCCGAAACGATACTTTCCTCCCCTTCTTGCTCTGGAAGTGCAACAATTTCAGTCACTGGACTTACTTCTATATTATCCGTGGTCTCGATAATGACATTATCTTCCAAAATCTCTGCTGTAGATTCATCAGGCTGATCAAGCATTAGAGGATCAACAATAACTTCGAAAGTTTCGCTATTGTCATCCACTATCAAATCTTCCTGTACCGAGTCCATTAATGCATCGGACCAATATGGTATTCCGGCTAGAGTGTTTGGATCTGGTGCAATTTCAGATGGTTCCGCACTAATATTTAGCAATGGATCAGAGGTTAATTGGATTTGATCCTCACCAAGTGTCATTTCTTGATCATCATCCTGATTTTCCAAATTTAGCCTATATTTTTCTTTAATTTCTGGACGTTCATAGACCCCAAACAATTCTTCTTCTTCATCCTCAAAATAGCCACCCTCGTAAAGTATGGGATTATCTAATACAGGATCGAATGGTTCTAAGGTGATTCCATCTTCTATTACCTTTACATCAGGGTCAGCAACATCAGTATCAGCAACATCAGTGTTGGTCAATTCAACGTCCACGGATAAGTTTACTGGAAGATCATTCTTGAAAATCACGTCATCTTTCATGTCATTCATGGGAAATGCAACGCTTTTAGGAGGCTTGGGAGTTAACGGCTTCGTCCTTGGTGATGGGGATGGATTCTTGGGTGATAGTTCTTTCGTAAGGAGTGATGCGACAACTACCATAGATATGGTCAAAACTGCGGCAGATGCCATGTTATCTGCGATATCCAAAGAAAGAAGGCTTGAACTTACTTCTAAATGTGACGATATATCTGACCATGCCATTCTACCAGTGCGTCGAGACCAGGGAATAGACCGAGATTTATATGACATGGATGACCCTCCATGGTTAACAAACGATGGATGAGATTTCCATAACTGTGGATTGTTGTTATTCAATGATCGTGTTGGTAATGGTAATTGAAATGCAAATGATACAGAGCTTAGACAGAGTAACGTCCAAGATATGTGGTGACGGAGAAAATTCATGATTCAATGATGTGATGAATCAGGGAAGGAATCACTGCTTGTGCTACCCCTTACAAAGATTTCAGAATCCCTCCAATCAATCCTCCGATAAGTGCCTGTCAGTGATCAATGAGGAATCTAATTTCAAAAACTCCTTTCACAAGGTTCCGGAATTCTGGGTTCTGTAGGGTATGGACAAACGCTTAAATCACAAATTTACCAAGATTTTTTGGCAAAGAAATGAGCTGAAAGAAAGACAAGGAAGGTATATAACAGAATTTCTTACTTTTCCAAGAATTAGAAAGAGACAAAGAGTAGTTTTTACAACAAAATGTGTCTGAAATATATGTGATTCCTCCTAGCTATCGTAGCTTTACGTCACCAAGTTGAATATAAAGTGGAGACGGCTAGGATATTCTTCTTGACGTGTAGGTCAGACTAATGAATAGCTTACCAAAAACATATGTTGACACCAATTGAAAATATTTTCGTATGATTAGTGTTGTTCCATAGAAATGATTACTGATTGTGTAAACTGCTTTGTCCTAACCTATTCCAGGTTAGTCAACGTCCACCTTACTCTCCATAGATTTCTTGTGCCATGTCAAGTAATAACTTAATAAAGCCATTTTCATCAAATCATACCTTTGATCCAGAAAGATACTTTTTTTAAGGAATAATGTGGGGTTAGAAACTGCTTTTACAGCTAATTTTACCACAGTCTTGGTAAGTCAGGCTTTTAAACTTCCCCTGTACCTTCCTTTCTTTAATTCAGAGCTAAGCATATTGAGATTACTCTCTTCTCTTATTAGCATTCAACATATTGTTATCATGCTCTATGTAGGCACGCTTATGTAATCGATTGCCACAGTGCCTAAAGTACAGGTTTAGGATCATTCCTGTTGACATGGATAAACTTTTACTTTGTTTGCACTTTTGATTACAATTTTCTTCCATTTACTCTTTTTGTATAAATTGTGAAGAAGTGTGTGTCTCCTATTGAAATATAGAGACAATTCTTGTAAAAATCCATCAATAAAGTATTGTTTTGGAGAGTTATTAAGTCTAAGCATTTGCACAATTTTCCCGTTCCTTAAGTCGAGCTAAATTTTCTAGCACCTTCCTCGAAAACTACTCGAAGTGGAGCAATGATTGCAATGACTTGATTGACATAGTCATCCCTTACTTGTAAATCCTTAAGTGTAGTCGTCAGGTGACCAGCGACACTGTCAAAATGCGTTTCGTTTAATCCTTTCTTAAACAGAAACGCATGCTTCGTAGCAAGAAGCTCTGGAACATTTACATCTGGTGGTACTTCGGTTAATGCAAGCGTTAAAAAGTCTCGTTGATGCTTCTTCAATTTGTTGATATTCGTATTCTTGAAAAATGTGGTAAGATACGGATCTCCTAACATTCGTTCGTAAAAAATGTCAACAGCAGCCTCTAGCGCTGCAGGACCACCAATTTTATCCAGCAGATGCTCTTTTTCACCTGCCTGAAAGACTGCTCGAAGAGGTGCTATGATACCAATAATTTCCTCGATCCATCGATCTTGGACTTGAAGTCCTCGCAACGTTTCTGCCAAGTGTCCAACTACCAAATCAAAATGAAATTCATTCAGCCCCATGGCGAATAGGCGCTTATGCTTTTCTTTCATGAGAAGAGCCACGTCGATGTCCTTTGGGATTTCTGTCAGCGCTAGAGTCAAAAACTTTCTCTGGTGATCCTTGAGTTTCTCAATGTTAACATTATCGAAGAAAGGTACAAGATTTGCATCATGGACCAATTTCTCGTAGAAAATATCAACCGCTGCCTCTAGCGCAGCTGGACCACCAATGCGATGGAGAAGGTGTCGTTGTTGAGGTTCCATTTTTGTGATCAATATGAATATTGGAGAGAAAAAACAGAAGGAGAATTAAATTTCAAAGTGCCGGCAAAATGTGAATGGAAAAACATAATTTCAGTGTTTTATGGAACTAATACTGAGAATACGACTCCAGTAAAATTCATAATTCTGGCACTAAGGAAAAAAGAAATAAGCAGATGACTCAACATTTTATAATGAGAGGCAAGTACAGTACAGTAGATGACAAATTATATGAACCCAAGTATAAATGCACTTTTGACCCCAAACTAACAATAAATTCACCTTGGATAAACCACGTGACAAACTAACCACGCGGCAATTTAAATGCACCCCCAAGTATTACTTAGATGAAGAATACACTTTTTTAGTGAAGTTCTTATGTGCGTCTTTACGGAAGATAAAAGGGATCTAAATCAATGGATATTCCCATGCAACTATTAAGGAAAAAGGTGATGGGAATAGTCTATTCCGTTCTATCATGGCATCTAACAAATTAAATAATATGCATGAATTGATTCTTGAGCTGTATTTACCGGTTACTAATGGCGTGCATTTCTTCAGAAGCAGTATTGGATCCGGTTTCAATATTGTCTGCAAAATGATAAAATGAGTTTGCAAGATTTCAACAATTGCCAAAAGCAGAGTGGACAAATGGGGATGCCCACGTGATGTGGTTATTGCTTCTTTGGTCTTTAATGAAACATAAGTTCCATATCAATTTTCATGAAAGAAAAACTCAATCATTGCATTAAAGGATGTACCAAAGCCATGTACATTTATCACCATATATTTGGAAGTCCACACTGTACTTCTGAGAGTCCAAATCCATTTTGTGCATTAGTGACAATCAATGAAGAAACGATTGATTCCAATTTGTATGGTATCAGAGATACGATTCCTCATCAGGTGTGAGCGACACAATTCATCAGCAGCTCTGCATGAAACCATCTATGGATCACACATTTGTAGTAAGGAAAATCTTCCCACAAGGCAGACAACGATTGGCTATTTCTGTGAAATTGGGGTTGCAATGAGAAGTACATGGACGACAGAGAGAAAGGGTGCATCCACAAAATGATTATCAAAATAACAGAAGAAGATAGTTTCAAATACATAGTTGATTGCAGGGGTAGTAGCAGAATGCTTAGACTTACTCAGATGCAAGAAGAGAACTAAGAGAGAAGTGAGTTTGAAGCAGAAATTGAGGAGAAATTTGGTATTTCTTCAGAAGAATGGCACTCTGAATTGGTTATTCAATGTGTGAATACAATGTCACGAGGAAAATTATCATATGCGTTCACCTTCATCAACAACTTGCCAACAAAAGAATGAGTATTGTGCGGTGGGCTTACCCAAGTGTGTTAGAGAAAACGTTCAACAATTGGCTTAAGCAACATGGTATGATTTCTACATGGATTCCAACAATAAAACATCTAAAAGGAGAAAATGCAACAGACAGTATTGAGAATAATGCGGGGAGAATCTGTCAATGTTACAATGTATAGTAAAGGGTAGAGAAAAATCCAAAGGTAGTGCTCATGGCACGTGATTGTAAAATAGTAACAATGTTAGTAATTAAAGCAAAGAACCAGGATTACATTACAGCAGATTAATGCCATAGACAGCTGGCGACCCTTCCCTGCAAATAACATTTAATTAGAAAAGTCTAGGCCGTGAAGGAGCGGCTCGAGTTGCGAGGATCTGGAACTTTCATTCCATTCTATTTTACTATTCCTCTGTGAAGTTCAAAGCTCACTATGCTCAATCGTGATCTTCTTTAAGTACCTGTTACCAGTCTTTTCAAGGAAGAAATTCTTCGCGGAATCATATAATTTTATAGCTTTCACAAAATAATGTCATTCTTCAAAGAGCTATTAATGGTAAACAAACTTACAAACAAGTCCAGAATATATTTATATCTTCCAGAACAAAACGAGGTTTTCACCACTTTTCTGTTCAACCTTACATTTCAAATTCCCAAGCGTTTCCCCAGTCATCTTTTTTCGCCCAGAAATATCTGCTTCCATATTTTTGTGTAATTGCTTAAAATTTCATGACTGTTACAATAACGGCACAATGCTTTGGATTCCTATAGGCTGATTCTTCTTCATGAGCTTAAATTAATTAGATTTCTTGTGACGGGGCTGTTTGCAATCATCGCTGGTACTCTCATTGCTATTATCCTTCACTTGTATTGCCTTGTCACCCAGTTTCCCACCATCCCTGACCTTCATGATTCATTTCTGTGACAATGAGTGCCTTTTCTTCTCCAAATCTCCATATTCGCTATGTTCAGGCTTCATCGAGAATATTTCAAGTGGGATTCCTTGTTCACCGATCCGTTCTTCGTAGACGCTTGTCAGGCTATTCAGTGCATCAATAAGGAGTTGAGTATCTGAAATAGTTGAAGCCATGACTTCTATTTTACTAGCAAATCTTCAAGATTCGTGAAAAAATCTTCAGCGTAATTAACGTTCTTAAAATGGATCTTTCTTAATTGCATCAATGGCTTCATTAAGGAGGTGACTGAAACTCCATCAAGCATCTCTAAAGCCAATACGGCAATACCATTTTCATAATCTCTATACTATCTTCCTCCTTTGATGCAAAACGCAGTTTTTCTCAATGCCAGTGCTTAATTCAATGACCAGTACTAATTGAGTGTCATCAGTATCATTAAAATCCTCTTTGCATTTTCTTTACTAGATCAGTCTTGTCTCTTCAGAAGGATTATGAATCTGAACCTTTCATCGTAGAGCACAATTTATTCCGGATCACCCAGCCTAGGCAAAAAAATATCCCATTCCACAGTCTCCTTCTTCCCGAGAGGATAGGACCTCGAATTGCGCTGATATCACTCAATTTGAAAATTCAAATAAACAAACAAAAATTAGCCTAAGAGGAGAGGACTACTCTAAATAACCTGACGTTTAAACGTGTTGAAATACATCTTTACAGTTCAATTGTAAACAAATTTATTAAGATACTATAACGTTAAAGGCTTCTCATAACTGATCTCAATTAGCTATATTTCTCTAAATTATATCTCTTCACACATTCGAGTTGTTAGGCTATTATCATCAAATACTGACATTGACTCAGTTGCAAGGTGTCTTCACTTAATCCGTTCAACCTGATGTTCCATCAAGCAACAAGTTTTACGTCATGCTGTCAAGTATCCTTAACTAGCTCAAATATGTGACAACAATCCTGAGTATCTGCGTTCAGATGATCCACAGTTTATTCTCTACAAAGCCCAAAACGATTATTGTGGATGCCGGTGAGAATAAGTCGTTCTAACAGAGCAAATGTATCACTAAACTACTATCTCCTCCACAAATAGGTCCAATGCCTTAAAGATTTCACGACATCTTCACAATGTATGTTGAATGAGAGACGGTAATGCTTAAGAATCACCATGAAAATCGAAATGAGTTCCTAAGAGTGGTATTTGAGAATGGATTGACATCAGAGATGCAACGTAGCAAACGTCACTATAAATAATCACAAACAAGATTTATACTCCATTGACCTGGACCCCTGGACAAGCAAGACTACATTGATCTTGGAAAGAGGCAATAAAAGTCTGATCTGTGCTCATTAAACTTCCTAGTATCTGGAAACCCAAAACATATCATTTTAATTTGTGGTTATTGCTATATCATGGCATAAATGGCTCCAGTACTAGAACAGTAAAATAAAGGAACCATGAAAATAGCTACTATCACTGAGATGAGACCCGTGACAAACGAGCTAGGAATTGACTGGAATTTGGAACGGATGAGAATAAAAGCTATCTGGAAAGTTTAATGATATCTTACATTGACATTATTTACACATGCTTAGCAGATGCATAATGAAGTGAGCAGGGAGAGGAACACTATCGGAACAACTCAACTTCGATATAGACACTTGTCATGGAAAAAGGTAATATTGGTTTAGATAACTTATCAAGAAATAGTCTAATTTGAAAGCAGTTTTGAGGACTCTGTTCTTTGTCTAACCACCGTTTGTCTAAAGTTACTCTATAGCAATAACTCGAGTATCGCTTGAAAAGAAAATATTTCACGTATGTTTAAACTTGATAAGGACTAAGATAATGACTAATTTTTGGCGCATCGACTAGCGGTACACGATCCATTAGAAAAAATTTAAAATTTCATTCCGCTTGGAACGTGATAGTCCTTCGAGTCATTTTGCTTATTTAACGGAGCGTTGAATCCCTGTGAATAATTAAATGCTTACTTTTTTGATATGCTGTCATTTTTCGTTTCCCGCCAAATATCCCTACAACGACGCAAAGAAGGTTGATAAATTTGGACTTTACAAGTTTCATTCCATTTACTGTAGTGGCGTCAAAAATTGTTTAACTTTAAATTTTTTCCTGGCAAGAGTTAGAGATGAATTGGATGCATCGAATTCAATACTTATATACGATGCTTTATGATTTAGTCCGGTAAGATGTGTCTTGGATTTTTCATTTTGAAAATTCAAGGTCTCTCATTTCACTTATATACTCTGGGAGATAACAAAATCGTGTTGATACATTAATTTTTAAGAAATCACGACAAAATGCAGAAAGAAACTATCCAATCTAGTGGTGTGATGGAGCGTCTACAACAGTTATCTGTAGAGCGTCCAGCTTCTTATCGCAGTGAAACACCGCCACCTCGGCACCCACTACAACAAACGACTCTTAGCACTTCTTCGCCTTCAATAGTTTATATGTCTCCCTCACACAAGGATAACTCTTCCCCTACAACAACGACTACTAAGCAGGCTCGCCCCTTTGATTTGACTCCTGTGATGAGAAATACATCTCTTGACTTTGTTGATGAAGATCTACATAATACCATTTCTCCCGAAGAGACAATGGAGAAAATGGGATTAGATTTTATGTCGCAAGAAAAAGTCGAATTCTCTGCAAGACCTAATCTCCAGAAACGGGGATTACCAGTTTTACACTCCAATCCTATTTCCATCCGATCGAGATCTCTCGTCATGCTTAACGAGGGTATCCTAAATATGGACGACGACGGAAGTGACGAACTTGTAGGTGAAGCGATTGAATTGCCACCTCGTCAACACTTTTATTCTTTCAACTCAAGAAGTAACTACGAGAACCAAACAAATTCCGCAACCAAAGATATTGCCTCTTCTACTCCATATCAGCCATATCGACAGCATTTATCAGACGTTCGAGCTTTATCCTCCGAAGAAGTCTCAAGAATTTTCATGCTGAAAGATATGAACTCCATACCATTAGAAGAACGTCAATTTTCGATCCCATCGATTCGAATGGCTAATCACTTAAATGGGTCGACGACTACCTACGATGATGAAGAGGATGATTTAAGTCGTGATGATGCCTCATGGAGTTCCCGTGGATCATCGTTGTTTCTACCGGATGACAAGGAAATAGCAGAAGTACAACTGTTGCGATTCACGCCAACGGCCTCCAGACCTTGCATCGTACTAGAAGATTTGCCTATTCCTGAAATCTTAATTCCTAAAGAGGGGGGAACACTTCAGGCTGTCAAGTGTAGTCCAAAGAAAAAACGAAAGGAATCTCATATAAAAGTGTACGACTGGCTTCGTTCCGTCGAGAGTGAAGGAGCTGATTTAATTCAAGAGGCAGCATCATCCAAATTTCTCACCCAACACGATAAGAGGAAATTTTTCTCAAGACAATTATCGTCACCTCCAGGTACAGTGTAAACAAGATTAATTCATATTTAATATTAATTTCTAAGTGCTACGAAAAGTTTAAATGCTTGCTAGGAAGCCATTAAAACGGTTGTGCAAATTTCAGATTGATGTTCATAGTCATTTGTGAAGCCTTCATCAGGTTGTTTCTCATGGCTGAAGGGTGTCGAGGTGAAACTTGTTTCGTGTCGTGTAAAACGACGTAATCCCGGATCGTTGTTCTGCAACTACCTAACAATTTTTCTTAAATTTTTTAAATTAGCACGGTTACAAGACTGGATATCAATACAATTTTTAAATTCATGTTGAATACTTCGTACACCCTTACTAATTTTCTACGACCACCCGACCTCCATCGTCAGAATTTGGCGACGGGTCTGTGACTTCGATTTCCAATAAGACACATGTATTTGGTCGTGATAAAGACTTTTTTCCTCTTTGGACAAAAAAGCACGCAACGTTTCTTAAAATGAAAAATTGATTCTTCTACAGTTCATACTGCGAAAGATTTCGTTACCAATTACTCCAAACGAATCTCTCTGATCGAAATTGAAATATCTATAGTGATGCTATATCTTAGGTCATTGCTAACAGAATAAATCCCTTGCAAACTGCTAACTCAGGAGATGGTTCGGACTATTTTTGAGACTCCACAACTAATTCCATCAAAATTTGCTCCATAGAAGAAATTGAAGCCAGCAAGCATTTGAGAGATTGGATTTACTACCGGGATATAATTCCCAGAATGCGTTAAAATTTAGATTATATTGCATCTCATCAAATCACCATGCGCAGTTTATCCCGGATACTCAATCATGGATATTGCACTTGCAACCCAAACTTTTCAAGCATTTTCATCTTCAAGGAAATAAATCAAGTACGGAGGAATTCTCTGAAAGAATAGCAAAAATAAGAAACCGTAAAAATCTAAAATTGCTGCCAAATAATTTTAATTTACAATGCATTAAGTAAATATGGCACAAAGCTGATATTGATAAAAAGGTTTGAAAATAACTTTTCTGTGGATTTAGAACACAGACAACTGTCGCAGACTGTTCACTAGTAAGATCAACAGCAATGGTAAAATTTGACAAGATATGTCAGCCTATTCAACGGTAGAGAACACATCAGTCGTAAAAATTGATTCAAAATCTAGAACCAATTACTGAAGTCAAATTCCCGATGCAACAAATCATCGTTCGGGACTGAGGGGACAGAAGCATACATGTGGCACGTGTTTATGTAAAAAGGTAGCATAGTACTACACACTCTGTTGAACTATGCTTAGGCCTGTAGAAGTGTCCTAATGTGATACAGGGGATAGAAGTGTTATTAAAACGATATAATACTTTTAGTTGTAGAGGGCGACTGACTTATTCCTTCATATGCTTCGTCTTGATACTTAAAATTTTGATCAAATCTTAACTGCACTTTTGCTTTTAGAACTAAATTCTCTTTTTGGTTGTCAGTTTTGACCATACTATTAGTTATTGCCTTGAGTAATTGTTGATGAACCTTTTTATTTGACCAAGCGGACAAAGTAAACATTTTTCGTTTCCTTAAGTGTTTCTTAAGCTAAACTATTCTAGGTTTACCCATTTCGTTCTTGCTTCTTTATGTTGCACTTTAGATTTTCTAGATTTTTATGCTAGCTCAAATAATCTTTATTCTTCCGTTGCATCCTACATATTAATTATGACAATTAGCAAGTTGTGATTGTCTTCCAATTTACAAAGAGGACCTCACAGCCTTCACACTGACCTCAGGCTGATAAGGTGTTGGCTGAAATGTTGATTCACACTATATGGTAAGCTTAACAATTAAACCACTGCTCCACATTCTAAATTTTACTTGAGGTTCTCATTGCTGCACTTAAACTTTGCATGGCACCATGGTTTGAATTTTTGTCAGAAAAACTGCAGGCTATTATATTGATTTTTTAACTTTTTAGGAATTTTCAGGTACAGTTTCTTCCCATTATCGATTTGATCATGAAGACAGAATTCCTTAACTTCAATAATGGTAGTTGTCCACACTGGTGTTCATGAAATAGATTGTTATATCATTTGTGACTGGAGCTGCAGTTCAGTAACCGCTGTGACAGAACATAATTCTGCTCATTTCTGCAAAGCAATGCAATAACCATTCGTTTTTGTTTCTTCATGATCCATATTGTGGCTAGAACCTTGTCATCTTCATGTTTCCTATCTTTTTCATCCCCAGCAATCCCTTTAAAGCCTCTGACCAATGAAAAAAATGAAAACATATGTTTTAAAATATCGGTACACCTTGAATTATAGTCATTGCTTAATGCAGATTATACACTCAATGTCTGCAATCTGGTTAACTATTTCTCTAAGGTTCAAAGTCTGACACAATGTGGAGTCATGTGCACATTGCAGGTGTGTCTGGTATCCCCAAATTGCAGTTCATTTTCTATCTTGGTTTGATCATTAGAAATCCAAGCAAGTTCTCCTGTATATTGTTTTTTCTTGACTTTTTTGCTATGGCATCCTCACAATTTTTATTGCTTTTTCCTATTGAAAACTCCACTTTCCTTTAAATAAATGTTTGATTGATTGCTGCATGAAATACAACGTCTAATTATTCTACATGAGTAGAAAATTATCACTCAGAATAGTGTCGTACGTGTGATAAATGTCGGGAATTAGAAAGAATTCGAGTAATTTTCTGAATTCGTTTTCATCAAAATATCTTCGAAAATCCAATTCGAATATCAAAACACTGCCTTGTTTTTGTTACTAGATAAAAACATAATTGTTCACTGTCAATAATACGGCGAACCCACGCACAATACATCCATGGTTCGAAGGTCTAAACGAAAAAGTGGTGAGCTACTCCTTCGAGAGCATGGAGGACAACTTCGTAGATCAAAGCGTAAAGCAAGTCTCAAAGAGGAAGAGCAAGCAATCTTTGGTGAGGATTATGGTATATTACCCTCTGACTGATCGAGAGTACAGTCGTCGGCGATTCCTGGGAGGTGAGTTTTTTTCGTCGCTAGAGTTTATTTGAATTTTTGAAATTGAAAAAAAATCGTAAGGATGTTGTCATATCATGCAAACCTACAAGTCGATAATGTACGATTCATTCAAGTAATGTAACTTATTGATGTATTTTAAAACTTACTTTGTGCACTATAATGTTCTAGAGTACCACTCGGATTCGTCTGCGGCTACCCACTAACAAGTGGGGAATTGTATGGA
>CAAAJI010001202.1:0-12250 GCA_900642245.1 Fragilaria radians | reverse complement strand
TACTGTCAAGTAATCTTGATGCTCTGGGTTGGAGTCCCACAATTCGAAGGATATTTTTGGAACTATAACTATTATTCCGTTTTATTCGTTATAGATACTCTTCATCGCTTATTTGACAGTTGCTTTTATCAAGGATATCTAAAATTTGCTAAACAAGATCATTGGTTATTAAATCTTTGGTATTTTAGAGAAGTTAAGATATATATTAGAATATATTTGGCACATCTTAACAGTTCGGAAAAGAGTTCGCAACAGTAATTATAGTGATCCTTTTATCGCTAAGATAGACTATAGTAAATTAAATTATAGGCTCACAATTTACACAAAATAATAATTTATAGCTTAATTTTATTTTATAACAACTTTATCTTTCCACCTTTCATAACTCCAGAAGAGCAAATGTTGTTTGTTTTGATTATGAATGTGCAATCCAATTGTTAGAGCTATTACAGCAGTAGACCTACCAGATGGACAATCTATTGTATTGGTTATAAATAGAGGTATCTATAATGAAACGTCAAACTATTCTAAGTTTCCAGAGTTTCAACTTAGAGAATATGGAGTAATCATTGATTCAATTTTCTTAGACATGGAGGAACTCAGCAAATGAAAATCTCTGATAGTACTAATCAGGATGACATCACAATACCTTTAGATTGAGCTGGATGTATAAAAAACTTGAAACACCGATTGCCAACTGGAGAAGAAATTACATCACTCAATCAATTTTGAACTCCATTTTTATCCATCCTCATTCTACCCTCGTGGATTCCAATCTGATTGCTACCAATTGTCACTTACCATAAGTAGATAGAGTCAATATAAACGTTTGTGGTTTATCAGACCCAAGACTTAGTCGTCTACCCTAGAGGAATGTTGAATGGCATCACGTTGCCTAAATGCAAAATAAGATGATTGAACATCATTTTCTCAAGTTAGAGCATCACTCAATTGTGGATCCATGAAAATACTAAAATGTATATTCTCATCAATTAGGGGTAGGGGTTAGGGGTTACGTTTTCACTAAGTCAGATGTCTCATAATAGGAGAGCTTCAAATGATTCATTTGATCAACTTTTTCTTTGCCCTTTCTAGAAGACGTTTAAGATTTAAGCTGATATTGAGAGTATTGAAATTTTTCTTTCAACCATCTCAGAATTACAATTATTGATACATACAGAGAAGTCTCTCCATCAATAGTAAAATGAAAATATCAATTTCTTTAATAGGTATTCATTGTTAACAAAGTATATCATATTTTAGTAAGAGATTTTCCAATTATAGAAGATAGAAACCAATGCTTAGTTAATGTGCTTATTTATGGAATGCAGAGAGTTTCAGTTATAATATTTTTCCATTATTTCAATCCAAGAGGCTTCAGAATCATGAACTGCTATATTGGACCATTATTTCATCTCATAGTTATATGTCCAGCAACTATGCGTGATTCTTGGAAGACTTCCTTTTCCTGCATAGTAACTGACAAAGTCAAGACTCTCAATGTAATTTGAGGCATGTTTCAATGATTGATCAGTTAACCTTTTCTCGTGATATTCAAATTCTAGATATCGTGTTCTCTGCAAAACATTTGATGCACTTTGAAGCACTCTCCAATCAAATCCTTCGGAATCAATGAATAAAAGAATCAATTATATTTTTATTCAAAAGATCATTCTTAACAAAAGTATCCAAAGTGATCATAGTAGCATTGTCAAACTTTCCAAACTCTGCACATTTAGTTTTGAATATTGAGCCAACTCGTAAACTGTCAACTTTGGTTTGAAATATCTAAGCAATGTACATGGAACCCATGATTGTCAATATCATGGGATTGACTCGCCTTAACAAGTGCGTTAAAAAGTAGAGCCAAGTGGTTCAATGCAGTGGAACTCAATTTCATGCCCCATAATTGATGAGTTTAGGAACATTTCTTCAAGATAGTTATCTTTCTGACAAGCTGCACTTATTTTGGTCTCGGAAATATTTTCAAATAATAAAACTTGAGCAGATAAAATTGGATCAATGCCTGTGCTACACCCAACGGATATACCAGTTGCGACTCTTTTAATATCAATCATTTCTCTAAAGAATCTTTTTACCATAAAGGTTGAGGACAGCTTGATTCTTGACTTAATCTCTCAATGCCATTTATAAGGAAATGCATATTTATGAGCTCAAGATAGCGTTCAGAACAGGTTAGATTCTTTACCACTTTGACATAGAACTTGGAATGGCCACCATAATTCCTTGCTTTCTTAAGTGATTCAAGGTATAGAAGATGATTAAAATTTGAAAATATGGGAATAACAACAAAACAAATTATCATCTTTAACTTGTAAAGATTTGGCGCCGGAAAATTACAGTCCATTGGTTATACTCAACTTTTTGGAAGAAGATTCAAAATTTAGGCTGCATAGCAAATAGATTGACAAACTTTAATTTGCCAAGTTCTCCAACCCTACAAATATTACACTATATCGTAAATTTAACGTTTCCAAATGTTCCAATTATCATCTGCAATTTAAGCACATAAGGAAACCGGATGTGGCTCTTTATGTCATAACAGAAGAATTATTAAAAGTAAGGCCTTGACATCATAAATACCATTACGGATTTCCAACCTAAGGGGATGTCAAACTCCTTAAACTACCAACAATGAAGCTCTTTTCTATATTCCCCGATAGGAGTTAGGCTTTCCCCGCTTTTAATTCTGAATCATTTTTTTAATATTATTTTTAATATTTCATAGCGCTGATGCAACTCTTAAAAAACGATGCAACCGTTCAAAGTTTCTCTTCATCTTTGAAGACGAATCATAAACTGGTGTATTACTTTGAACTCATCATTTTTGTAAGGAAAACCGTAAACAAATTAGAGCTGCAATTGAATCTTGTGACTGCATATGTTAAGGCCAAATTAAATCTGACTACTCATATAATGTTGAATGTGACAATGTTAAGTGGTATTTGGGGATAATTTCTCTAGTTTTTTTCGATCTTAATAATATTATTCTACCCTTTTAAGTTTACCTTTCATACGACTAACAGGTAAGCATGCTTCCGTAAATAATTTTTTTTATCAAAATACTTGTAAGAACTGTTACATATAATGCAATGGATAGGTGCGCCTCATCGCGTTTTACATTATTAGCTATACCTTTGCTGCTTCTTTGTACTTTTCAATTATTACTTATATGGTACTACAACGAGCTAAATAGTCATAGTTTTTACCTGTTCAAAAGCTACTGGAACGTTGAGGATGTCAAAACCATTAAATATGGCAGCGTTGCACTCTGCAGTGTAGCAAAGAGTGAATCTGCATATTTAGATGAGTGGACTGACTACTATCTAAGTATTGGTTTCGACCGAATCTTCATTTATGACAACAATGAGCAATATGTGCTTGAGAACTGGTTAGAAAAGTCAAATAAAAGTGACAGTATCAGCACTATATTTTTTCCAGGTCAAAAAGTGCAGCGAAAGGTTTATGCAGATTGTGCTAAGAGAGTAAGGCAACGAAACTTTTCGTGGGTCCTTTTCGTTGATGTTGATGAATTCCTGGTTTTGAAAAGACATGAAAGAGTTGATCAATTTTTAAACGAGTATTGCTTAGAGGGCGCATTGTCACTTAATTGGAGAGTTTTTGGAACCAATGGTCATTTACTGTACAAGCCTATTCCAGTTTTGAAGCGTTTTCAACTTCGATTACCTGATGATTATCCCTTAAATCTGTTTGTTAAGTCCTTTGTACGAACTAGCTCAATGAAAGTGCTTCCCAAGTTCTACAGAAGTCCTCATGTTTTTCCCCTGAAAGAAAATCAAACTCATCGAGACACAAATGGTGGTGTACTAAATAGCTCCTGGCATCGAGGTCCAATAGATATAGCCGTTATTCATCACTACAAGTATAAATCCTACGAAGAATTCTATAGAAATAAACTTCCTAGAGGTTCAGCATTCTACGGGGGAGGTAAACAGACAAATGTTGATTATAAGTGGGATTTGCTCCCAAATGGTAGTATTTTTGACGATTTCGCTTGGAAACTACTGCTTGCTAAGGTACCAAGATACCAATATTATGACAAATCATCTTAAAAAGAAATTAACATCAGGGGCAATGATTTGTTCCAAAAGCATTTTCCTAGCAGAAGAATCCTATGGCTGGTTTTTCAAATATTCGCAGCTCCATTTGACAGTTGCTCTATGACCAGTAAAATGCCCTTTCACTTTGCTAACAATATTTTATAATTTAACTTATTGGATAATGGAGTGGAATAAGAATTGGATCCCAAAATGATTCAGTATGCTCTTTGTTGATTTAAGAACTCTATTTATTGTTTACTACGATTGACTATTGAATCACTACAACATGGTTGAACTTTTGAGTTTTACATGGAAACTCTGTCAAAGCAAAATAGGGAATATAGTTTTTTTGAAATTGTTTAATGCTGTCTACTTGCTTCCGTTCGGTAGTAGTTTAGTTATACATCATTCTGACGTCATAGAAATTATGATACCTAGGATAAATATTGGTAATTATCAGCAAACTGGGTTCTATATTTGAGGTCCAAAAATTTAAGCATATGACAAAAATGGGACTAAAAAAGAAATTGCAAGAGCCATAAGACAGCACAGTAACTCCAAAGCAATTAAATGAAAATGACAAACAGGTGGTGGGAATCAGCTAATCAGTTAAGAAATATATCCACAGGAATCCATTTGACAGCTGGCACACAAGAATTCCACTCAACAAGGAAAAATTAAAAAAGATAGACTGGGACATACAATGCATGTTTCTACAACGCAAAGGGAATAACTCAGAAGTTAAAAATAAAATATCCGAAAAGAAAAAAACAAGATCATTGATTGTTAAAATCTTTGGTATGTTTGAGAAGTTAAGATATATGTTAGAATATCTTTGGCACATCGTAACGGTTCAGGAAAAAGTTTGCCACGGTAGCTATTGGGAACTTTTTATTGTTTATTCAATCAAATAATTTAGGTGGATGATCCTTTGTCCAAGGTCTTGAATGGTCATATTTTGAGGCTTCTTACCTCGGTCATACACTCCTTCATATCTATTAAGTTATTGTGATAGTTTATACATTATACTTTTACCCGTTGGAAGTGGACTGGAATACTGTCAAGTAGTCGCAATGCTCTAATTTTGAGTCCTACATGATGAAGGATATTTTTGGTAATGTAACAATTATTCAATTTTATTTGTTAAAGATACGCTTCATTGCCATTCTTTAATTTGCTTTTATTCAGGATTTTTAAAACTCACTAAACAAGATCATTTATTGTTAGAATATCTTTGGCAAATCTTAACGATTCAAGAAAGAGTTCGCAACAGTGCTAAGAATAATAATTAATAGTATAATTTAATAATAGATCGAATTTATCCTTCAAGATTTAAGAAGATATTGAAGCTTATTGCATTCAATTTGACCGCAAAAGCTGAAATAATTCTTTGTATCTTTGTATTGATACTAAAAAGGACTTTGGATGAAATCAAGAATATGAACACATTGATGCCCATTCATTGATTATGTTGGGCAAGCAATTCAGAGAATCTGATATACGTTTGAATATCTCCTAGTTTTCCCTGAGGAATGTCTTACAACCCTCAAGCAAGATGAAATCATTGAGATTCTTGATCAAGCCAAACCTCCACATTGGCATTAGGCACTGCTTTCAGCCAACATCGATATTTTTGAAGTGGATTAAAAACCGCAATTTGCAAGATTCGACGCACGAATGGGCCAGCTCGACCATAGCTGTAGAAAATACAACTTACCTTACCTGTAGTGTAGGTGCAGGTCCATCTAAACAAAATTTTGCAGACCACCTGACTAAGTTAGAAAAGGTACTAGCAACACTCTCAACTTTAGCTACGAGAGTCAATGCATCCAAATCAATGTTCATCATGAAACCGATTGAGTACCTGGGTAACTGGATTACCAGAAATGGTATCCAGCCAGTGTAAAATAAGGTGGAAGCCATTCTTAAATTTAAGGCTCCTGAAATCAGAAAAGAAATATGTTGATTCATTGGCATATTCAAGTCCCACGACTCAGAGACAGACAGCTTCTTCTTCTGTTAATGCCTTATCAGTGTATTGATGATCAATGATATCATTAAATAAAACATGGCGGTTACCTTTATCATTAACCTGTGCAAACATATTCTCTGCTATAGTGTTGGCAAACATTTGCTCCGAATGTCCGTCATGCAATTCCACTTCAGTACCAGAATTGTCACAGAGTCCTTTTGTCACCCTTGCATATTCCATCCTACCATCTTCACCACGAGGTAGTGCAATCTCCATGTTCAAATACTGATCATAGGCATCTGGTGTAAAATCATCTTCTGGGATTACATCATTTGCAGGATCATTCCAATCAAAGTAGTCTCTTGAAAGCAATTGGGTCTGATAAACAGAAAGAATATCCTAGGAAAGTGTGGTTTTAGAAACTGAGGTACTATTGTCATACCTAGATTTTGAGAAGCCATTCCACATATACCATGATACCTTTGATCATCAGTTGGGTGCAGTTATCATGCAAGATAAGAAGCGTTGACTTTTTAATTCAAGAAAGCTTAATGCAGCCCAAAGAAGATACACCACAACAGAACGTGAGTTGCTATCTACAATTGAAACCTGCAAGGAGTATAAAAATATCTTGTTGGGATATCCAATTATAGTCTATACAGACCATAAAAATAATACCTTCAATGGGTTAAAAGCGTCAAATCGTGTTTTACGCTGGCTTTTACCCTTAGAAGAATATGGAGTATCATTTGAATACCTCCCAGGAAAGAAAAATGTTGTGGCAGATGCATTATCTTACCTTGACATTGACAACCTAAAGATTAACACTTCTCTCTGAATCAGAATTTAGCAACATCAAATTTCCCATGCATACTGCCTTAATTTTTAAGGAACAGATGAAAGTCCAATGACTCAGAGAAAAAGGGGTATCACATCCCCACTACTCTATGCAACACATTGAAAGCTATGACATTCTATGTTTTAAGGATACAATATACATTCCTCAGTCTTTAAGACAAAGACTACTCTCATGGTATGATGAGTACTTACTTCATCCAGGACAGACTAGGCCTGAATAGACTATCAGGAACACTATGACATGGCCTGGTCTAACGCAGGATGTTGAAGGCTTCTGTTCCACTTGCCCAGTCTGTCAATTAACCAAAAAGGAACGTAAGAAATACGGTCTCTTGCCTCCCAAGACAGTAGACTCAGACCTCTTGGTCATGGTTTGTGTAGATCTGGTGGGTCCTTTCACCATAAAGACCCCACTCAAGACACACTCTCTGCTTGCTCTCACTATGATTGATCCAGCCACTGGATGTTTTGAGATTGTCCAAGCCAATTCTAAGACGGCCACTTCCATCCAAGATTTGTTTCATAATACCTGGTTGGCACGCTATCCCCGTCCTCAATTTATTGTCTTTGACAATGGAGGCAAATTCAAACGTGAGTTTAAACAAATGTGTGAGAACTATGACATTAAAAGCCAAACTAACTACAAGTCACAATCCTCAAGCAAATTCAATCATTGAGTGTGTCCACAAATTGGTAAGTGAATTGCTTAAATCATTTGCCTTAGATAAGGACACTCTAAAAGAGGATAATCCTTTTGATGGAAAGATAAATTCGTTCTTAAATAAATTTTACTATTAATAATTATTTTGTTTAAATTGTGAGCTTATCAATTAGTTTGCTAAAATCTAGTCTTGTGAACATTGTGTATCTTTGTGTTCAAAATATAACATAGTATTCTTGTACGTAAGATGACAAAAGATATTCGTTTCGGCTTTGAAAAAGATAGGCCTAAAATCGCCGATCTTTATTCAATGAATCTTTGATGTTCCTACTGCTGAAATTGCAGTAAATTCAAACCACGAAAAATATTCTACAAAATTCATAATCCTGAAACCTTATCAATCGTAACACTTCCGGGTAAAATTAGTGCGAAAATTAAGTATACTTATACAGAATATAAACATAATCTTTCTACTCCCCTAATATCTGACAGTTCATCGTACTTACTCCTGATCTTGATTTTTTAAACTTCTTTATAAAACTATTCTTTGTTTCCACGTACATTTATCCTAAATATTCTTCCTAATCTCTTTTTCTCTCTTTTTTCTGATTCTCATGCATAAATATATATTTTATTTTTATCTTTTTTACTATTATTTTTTTAATTCTTTTTTTATATATATATTTTAATCACTGAAATATCATAAAAAATAAATAACTTTCATTTTTTAACTTCAGGAACACGGAACAAACAATTCTAGACCAAGTGATGAAAACTTTCATTACTTAAGGGCTTTGTCAGAATGTCACTGACATTTTCTTCACCCTTTATATATGCAAACCTCATCACCTTAGCTGCAATAGCCGCTCGGACTCTATAGGAGGCAATTGCATTATGTTTTTTCTTCAAAACACCTGAAGGAACTGAAGTATTTCAAACAACGGACATTTTATCTCCTACTATTAGATTTGGGCCATCTAAATCCACACCTAATGACCTCAACATGAACCTTACTTCCAAAATGAGTTCTTGACACTACTAACTTTGAACCATAAATTGAAGACTCTACTGTCTTCTGACATTTAGATACCCATCTGATTGGTGTATTATTCAACATCATAAGTATACCTGTGATGGACCTTCTTCAGCATCTGGATAGAAGTCCTTCCAATTAGGATGATCTTCAACAGGGTAGATTGAATGATCTGGATATGTTGTATCTACAATAACTCTCCGGTTTGGAAAAGTCTTAAGATACGCTAGAGTTCTCTTGACCGCTTTCATATGTCCTTCTCTTGGTGACATGTTGAAACTACTCATAGCAGGAGTAGCATAAGCAATATCAAATCTTCCTAGGTTTTTACATAGAATGTGTAGACGTGTACATCTTTCAAATGTTTCCGCAAAGAAAATTGTGGACTACTTGGCTCTTGTTCATCAACTTAATTCAAACTGTCAAATCAATCGGAAAATACCAATTGCCTATGGATTTAACCCATGGTTTTGAGTCCAAGAAATTTGCTACCCAAATTTGCCTTGATGACACAAACACAATAACATAATTTTTCACAAGGGTTTAGCAATTTTAATGCTGTGCATTTATACAAGCTCCCTGTTGTTACATGTATCATCGGGAATCACAAGTTTGTTATGACGAAAAAAACAACACTTGAAATTAAAGGTGTAATATGTTAATATCATTTTATTTTTTTCATATTTGTAGTCCATCAAGTAATCTATGAGCCTTAGGCAATGATCAATATGTTAGTTTTCCTCCCAACAAAAGGATTGCTATTACTAAATAGAATCAGATCAAGATCATCTCAATTGTTCTGGAAAATAGTTCGCGGTAACTAAGGACTTATGGAAATCATCGAAACTCATTTGGTTTATCTATAAACTCGCATAGGACTTTCATGATCTTAGCCATGCTTTAATAGTACTTACATCCATTCTTTTCCTAATAATTGTTTTTGTAGACAAAAATTTTCCCTTTACAATTGTGATATTATCGTTGACTACACTTCTTATAAACGGGTATAAATCAGTATCCAATATGAAACCGTTACCGTTGGCTACTAGGGTTGGAAAAAGACAAAATGTAGATGGATTGCACCAAGTTTGGGATGAGTGTAATAGTCTGCCAAATGCCTCCTCTAAGGTATCGTCATTTCTTATCGTTACTTTTGCTTCAGGGAACTCTGATATGAAATATGCAACCAAATCATTTTGCAACTCTCGGCATTTCTCCATATTAGGACGATCAACAAGCCTTGATCGTGATTCGTCGATTGGTGCCGATAGAACACCAAGGGTCTTGAAACTGGAGAGATATTTTTTAT
This sequence comes from Fragilaria radians, assembly GCA_900642245.1. Taxonomy (NCBI): domain Eukaryota; phylum Bacillariophyta; class Fragilariophyceae; order Fragilariales; family Fragilariaceae; genus Fragilaria; species Fragilaria radians. The sequence continues at coordinate 2,335 of CAAAJI010001202.1, read as the reverse complement.
AAATTTTATACCGAGGATATCCATATTCACGGAATGGGAGAGTGAGTAAATCACCACATCGGAAATGAATAGTGACATCATCTATGTCCTTTGGAGCATGTATTCCACGAAAAGAGTTTTTAATTAGAGATGACGCGAAGTTTAAACCAGTCTCACACACATGAGCATAACCTTTACAGTTAATACAAAGATCTACTAAACCATCTGGCAGTTCATAGTCACTTGCTGCCTCAAAACTCAATTTCTTAAAAATTGTAGCTGATCCGTTCCCACACATGAAAACGAAAGAATTATTGCGTTGCCTAGACCTAAGGATGCTTAGGTATAAGGAGGCCAAGTAGTTACCTATCTGCGACCCTTGGCACTCATCTTCCCCATCAACCACAACGAAGCTGTTTCTGACCTTACAACTAGGGTCAGACGCAGGTGATCCAAATCCCAATTGAGTCGCTTGAGATGCTAGTGATTCGTTGTGTGTTGAAACTTTGAACATTTTCAACACGATGGTGGATGAAACATTGCGATGAACTTGAATGAGGAAAAAATTGAATGAGATTGCCAACCATAGCAAGACATTAACCATGTTTTTACAAAATTTAATTCGCAATTTTGGACCCTCGCCACGTAGTTGGAAGCATGTGTGTATAGTCATGTAGAATTAGAATAAAGCGTATGAACCAAACCTCGATTATGAAATACTGACACGATGCAAAGCAACATAAAATTCAGGATTGCTAACCAAGCTGCTAACGCAGCCAAACGCAGTTAGGGTTTGAGGTTAGGCGTAGAAAAAAGAAACCGATCTCATATATCAATCATAATGCTCCACTTCGGAAGGGACAGAGAATTTCTCAGAATCTAGTATTCCAAGTTATTATGTTGTAGAAACTGTCAAATATGATACTAAGCGTGGTTGATCTATGAACTAATGTGTTCAATAAAAATTATGGGTTGAAAATTAGTTGCACCATAATTTTAAATAGGACTCAATTGAATCAACTTAGATATTTGACATGGTCAGGTAAGGCAAAATGTGATTTCTTTTGTGCGTCAACATCTCAGAATTGTTGCATGATTTGTTCACAGTGTCTTTCATATCAAATGGATTGCGACATTGAGTGGAAAGATTATATTTTTCTACAATAAATTTAAGATATGAAATACTAGTAGTTGGTGCTTGCTTTGCTCCGCAGGGTTGATTATTTTACAAAGAGAATGCATCTTTGAAATTTTACATTTCCAGCAATAATTATGACAAAGATATTTATGATTTTTATTTGTGAACCCAGAATTTGCAGGTCATACAATCTGATGCATGACAAAATATTCAAGTTTTACTATTTGACCTAACATGTCATTGGTATCTCAGTCCCAGTTGCATTCAACATCACAGAACTTAAAGTAAATTATACCATTGATTTAGCATTGGAATTAGGAAGGTGTAAATGTATTCTTTCCACTTTTCCTATTAAAACTACGCGCTTTTTCTTGCGCTTTTGTTGAAGAAGTTAATAGTGCTGCTGTCATTGGAACGTCAAAGATTGTCGGTGAAAAACCAAGTTAAAGCTGTTAGTACAAAGTCAATATTGTTGTTTTCTTACCTTTACAAAATGTGGAAAGATAAAGTTGTTGTATTTGCTGGGAAATAGTCATCTTTCTGTCCTTGAAATTAATTTGCTGCAAGCTTCTCGTTAGAAACACATAGAAATGATTTGTATCCTTTATCAAGCATATTATCAAAGAATCCAGATTTGTTATTGGTTGACCGCTTTTCCACCGTTCTTGGACTAACTTCGAGACAAAGTCATGAGATTCCTGATATTTAAGATTGCTTGTCTTTTCCGCTTGGTTCAAGCATTCTGTCGTTTTCTTGAAATAAGTTGGGCATTACAAACTTTAATCACTCTGATTAGGTCAGCATTTTTCACTGTTAATAACATCTCACATACTAATCACAAACTGGAAAGATAAAGTTGTTCTAAAATAAAATTAAGCTATAAATTATTATTTTGTGTAAATTGTGAGCCTATAATTTAATTTACTATAGTCTATCTTAGCGATAAAAAGATCGCTATACTTACCGTTGCGAACTCTTTTCTGAACCGTTAAGATGTGCCAAATATATTCTAACATGTATCTCAACTTCTCTAAAATACCAAAGATTTAATAACCAATGATCTGGTTTAGCGAATTTTAGATATCCTTGATAAAAGCAACTGTCAAATAAGCGATGAAGAGTATCTATAACGAATAAAACGGAATAATGGTTATAGTTCCAAAAATATCCTTCGAATTGTGGGACTCCAACCCAGAGCATCAAGATTACTTGACAGTT
>CAAAJI010001199.1:0-12267 GCA_900642245.1 Fragilaria radians | reverse complement strand
CTCTAAGCTTCCTCCCAACTGCTAAGATAACTTGCTTCAACCTTGTCCATAAGGACAAGTTTGTTATCCATAAGGATAAGTTAGTTTAGACATTCAACTCTTTATAATTAAAGAGTTGTCTTCTAATTTAGATCCTTATTTAGATCATTGTTATAACCGTCTTACTTTAGATCCGGTCCTGGATTGTATAACAATTCTCTCCATTTATAAACTATAGTTATGCCTCACTAAGTTTATCATAGTAAACTTGTGGTCAATACAGAATAGGATAGTTTACTTGTAACTGTCCATAGGTAGATGAGTAAATATAAGGATATGTTAATCCTACTACTATTTACTATGCACTAACGGTACAGGACGTCTCCGTATACCAGTACACACACACATCTCTTAGTTTAACATATTATTATTAAACTGTTATTGCTTACAACCTATTGTGTTAGGGATTTACTTCTTGATCCTAGTCAAGGTAGGTCAGTAACATGTATTATGTATTCACTTACAGAAATCGAGCAACCGCCTGTTTGACACAAAGACGAAGCAGATCATTAAATAAAAATATCTGATAAGGCTAAATAAGACTTAGAATGAGTGTGCATCTGAATCAAATGATCGAAGAAATGTCAAGCGTAAATCAGAAACAGAGGTCTGATATTTCATCAGATTTAGTTCCAATCCCCCCTATTTCTGAGATTTCCTGTTTTCCCCTGCAGCATGACATCCTCCAATACACTTATTTAAGGCACTTTATTTGGGAAATTTATTTGGTTGATCTTTTGCAGCTTTGCTTTCCTCGTTTTGCTTTTCATTACCTACCCATTTTCCGCAGTTGGAGGATATTTGAGGCCAAGAACAGTCAGAACAACATCTTGTGCTCTTCTCATATTTTTCAGAAGGTAATTGTACTAGCGACATGTTTTTTGATCGAGGAGAGTACCTATATTATCTACTTTGAAAATCTGATGATCTCAGACTCATACTCATGAGATATATCATTACTAAAGGCTTAACCTGTAGTTCTGACTTATCATATCTTGGGTTAGTCTGAGCAATCCAATTTTTAGGCAAAGTAACACTTTTTTACCAGAATTCAGTTCACAATTAGCACTGTCTAATTTGCAATTAGCAATTTGCAAGACAATTGCTGGAAGATTAATTTCTCCATCACATACCATGGACTTAGATTGGAGCCTTGTATGACTGATACTTGCAGAGTTCAGTTAGTTCAAAGGCCATACCCATATAGCTTGAAGACAGATGAGCCAGATGAATCCTTGCAGATTTTTTTTGTCTTGGTAGGCATGCATTGCCTGATAGTTCATCAAAATGACGCCAAACCCATACACTTTGGAAGAGATTGTAGAACCAATATCAATGGTGAGATAGCAAACAAACCATTAGCTCTTGCTAGCACCAGATTCTTGCTTTCCCAAACGTGATTAGAGGCCTAATCCAAGATTTCTGAAGTATCTTCTTGTAACATGGGGCGTTCCAAAGGAAGTGTGATAAGCCAATCATCGTAGAATGTGTTTAATACCTTAGTTGAATAGGATCAAGTTCCAACCTTGAAAGAGTAGTTAAGAATAGCTCAATACTTATCAAACAAAGAATCAAAAGAATATTTTACTTTATTCTCTATTTCTGAAAATTATATTTTCTTCCTACTATCCAACTGACTTGCTTAGTAAATTTGCTATGTGAAGATTTCAAAGTATCTTTGAGCGAATGCCTTTAATTTGTCACACTTTGAAGAGAAGGTAATGGGTCACTAGTAGCAGTAACTTTGTCCAATGTGAGCTCAACCTTTCTTACTAGAAACCCAGTCTTGGTCTGTGTGGAGTGAATCGTGTGGTTTGTCACATCAAAATGCTCAGCAAAATACTCAGCATGGCTGAAAGATTCACTTCTCACAACATAATGTCACAATTCTCAGTAAATTTTAAGTTATGAATAATTTACATGAGACATCTCCAAGTAGATCTTGATGTCACTCTCAACAGTTTAGAACAAAAGGTGGCTGGATGGAAACCAGCAAGCATAGCCATTGCACTTTCATAACATCAATTCCACCTGCAATATTTGGATAGGATTGCACTCAGTGGCATAAAGCTGTGTTTAAACATTTTCATCCAACATATTGCATCTCTGATTCTTGATGGGTTTGCTCTACCTTCAGGTAGAAATACCGTACTTCTGGGAAATCTGTGGATTTTGCATGAAAAGTGTTGAGTATCATGGAAGCGCAAATACGCATTGCATCCAGCAATCATATTCAAATTTGGTAATTGTAACTATACACTTTTGATGTTTAGCGTTTGTTTATTCTTACAGTTTTGGCTGACAACATGCAGACACGCATAAAAACATTAACAAAACGCGTTAATGGAAGTGATTCATTGTAACTAACATGCATGAATCGCATTGGTATTCCGCTCTTGTTTTAAACTTCGGAAAATGGCTCAATAATGATTTCAGCCAGCGTGAGTAAAAATGCTCCAACCCATCGAGTAGCAAGATTCCTGATTCTCTATGATCTTTTAATTTGAGTGGATAGCAAACGGCAGGGTTAATCATGATTTCAATGAAATTCATATTGACAGCGAAATGTTGCGAAGCATCAAGGGTCAAGATTGTTATTGCTGGAGGGCATGTACTTGACAATCATATTTATTGTATCATGCTTTGATCCATCAGGCTTAGGGAAAACTTTAACGATGTAGTCAAAATGCTCCTTTTCATCAACGCTACTGAATTCTAGTGCTGGTAAAGTTTCAGATCCTTGTAACATATCCTCACTTTCGTCAAATTCTCTTTTATCTTTGGAATTTTCTCCCCTCCCCTCCTTTTCTCGAACTAGAAATAGAGTCATCTAATGGTTGAGTAGTTTTAGTAAAGAGCTAGAGAAGTAAAAAACCTTACCTTCCTGAAAGGTTTCTATGTTCTTAGTGCTGTTCGTTGCGACACTGAGAGTCAATGCAAATTCTGGAACATACATCGCTTTTTCAATATCATTTTCGACTCCATTATTTATCTCACCCATCTTTACGGAATCGCTACTGCTATTCAATGCTATCGAGCCTTGCAATAGAGAAAAAGAAACGATGATTCTCCGTTAAAGAAATGAGATTCTCAAAAAAATATGCACCTAGAGAATGACATACCTTTGCCAATATCATTCCCATTTTTCTTTAAGAGTTTGGATTCTCCAGATCCTCGGAGCATTCTTGATGTCTTCTCCGTCACTCTTTCTTTTAGAACGTTTTGACTCATTGGTATCATCACCCTTTTGGAATCATTATTTAAAACCATTTTTTCTGCACTACTTGATGAGGCTTTGGCCTCAGATTTATTCCAAGGGCGGGGTCCTTCCTCGCATCCGCATCTGAGAGCTTTCCTCATCATGTATGAGCACACATCTGGATGGTACTTTCCCTTCATTCCATCCCTTTCAATTTTGTCACAAGAGGCCTTGACTTTATTTGGTAAAGTTATGAATGCATCCACATTTTTAACTCGATATCCTTTACCACACACATAGCATATACGGGATGGTTGTAGAGGCTGACAAATACCGCATGTCAGGAAGAGTGCACTGATGAACGCGATGGTTTTCGTTCGTCTCATTTAGTTGAAAAAGTTACCTTGACTTGTCACGATTGATTTCGCAGATTGCGAAAATTTTCACATGAACAACATTCAAATATCGTAAGCACACTTTTAGGTTGAATTTCATTGGAGTTTTACTTTGAAATATATCTATATATATGAATATGTAAGGAGTTTTTGAGGTGCCCCTGAAAAACTTTATTGCGATTAATTCCTTCGATCAAACTGAAGTACTTTTTTGGCTTTTTGGCGACCTCCCGCCTAATTTTAAACAGCTCCCTCGTTTATGTCGATACGTCTTCTCGAGTTGTGTCCGTCCGGTGTCAGATTTTTTTGCCATTCCTATTGACCATCTAGACATCACCTCAATGTTAATGCAAGGAAAATGCATTGACCAATATCAAACAAACAACATTATTAATGGATATCTTGAATAATGCACTTTACTACTTCATTTTATGTACTATGAAAATGAAAATAGCCACCTACTAGACATGTTACTGCAAGAAAACTGCATTGGTCAATATCAAACGAACACAACAACATCCCCTCCATTACCTATACACCTTTTCTTCCAACATCCAAATCGCATAATAAAGATATATCTGATTCCTCTACTTGGTGAATATAGTGCTGTCTTGGAGCTCATCCAATGAATTCTTAGAAAAACTTATTTTTCAGGGCTTCTACTGCATGACATTCATGTCAAAAATGTAACATGTGATTGATAGATCCTAGGTGGGTAAACCAATGAAGAGAGAAGGTTGTTGCTGAATTTTCGAGTTATGAAGCATTAAGGAAAGATCTAGTTACTCTCTCCGTAGCGATACCAGCACCAACCATACTGTACTATATTCTACAATCCTAGAAGATAATACTTTATGATCTAAGTTAAACACACCGAATTAATCCTTAAAAGAGATTAATTCAAGAGATGTTGTTTTGTACCAACATTTGGAGACGTCCAGTGTTGCTAGTACTTGCTAATCTAGATGATAAAGCTATCAGATATATTAGCACATCTAAAAACAAATGACAATAATAACATTTGTTGTTTTTTCCCGTTTGCAAATTTTAGATGATGCTAATCAAAGGTCTCTAAAATTTAGGTGATAATAAATCACATGTGTTTCACGAACCTATTTATAATTAATGTGTTTAGCTCTAAATAAACAGTAGTCAAAGATATTTGACAATCTGGCATAGCCAAAAGACAATAAATAAAAGACTGATCTAAATAAACATTATCATAATGAAAAATTAGTCAGTCAAGACTTCAATCTTTTACAATAAGAAAACAAGAATAGTTTTTCATACTTTCCTTAAACTAGGACATAATGTTTCTATCTCAATTCTCACATAGAGCATTGTGATCATAGCACGAGAGTGTTGGGATTAAGAAATACAAAAAATTGCAAGGACATGCCCATGTCCGTGAGACGACAATGATCCTACCTGAGCCTGAGGCTTTGGAAGTAAAAGCTCGTTACACAGCATAAGTAGACTATTATAGGTCCAATCAAATCCGTAGGATTTATTCAGATTTATACTATAGCGCTCATTGTGAATAATCTCTGTAAATAAGCCCATTAAATAAGGAGTAGATACAAGATTCCTTATGTTATTTAAGTGAATTTGTTCTAGTTTGTCGTTTTTCACGAATTAGTATGTTTGTACGCTTGCAATTCATACAAACGTAAATTTCATAGTCTGGAGCACTTCAACAAAGTGACCAAATGACAGTATAGACATTAGTGACTGCATAAAAAAATGTGTACACATAAGTTTCTTAGTCATGCGGTTTAGTAATGTTTTGTTTTGGAGACCCTTCCGCTTATCACGCTAAGTTCTTAACTGCCGCAGCACAGACTCAAATAAACAATATAGAATGAGTAACATGTCTATTATTAGTTTAGAAATAACTCCAATAACCTTGCATTGGGAACATTTCCCCTTTTGGAGAACAACAAATGTTGTGGCATTTGTAGCTATGAGTTACGGCCATACATCTCACCAAATAGGTAAGATATAATTTAAATTAATGTTCAAGTGAATTGTATTCACCATATTACTTTTAATCATTGAGTGAATTACATTCACCATATGCATTTTATCATTAATGTCATGGAAATAGTAGCACTTAGTTACTGCCAGGTGTACATTCAAAATGCATTTCCTAACTTATTCATTTGGATGCATTTTGAGTTCTGATAACCAACTGTTCAGCACTGCAATTGGAAGAACCAAAGTAGAACACGAGACAATCAATTATACCTCGATCCCCATGAATAACTGTTACCCATAGAATGTGGATGAATTTCATTATTACAGCTTCAAAGCCACCAAAGAGGATGAGATTTACTATCATCAAGATCAGGACCAACAATCCAAAGATAATTATTTAGTATGATATTTGTTATATCATGCTGATGAGAATGATCCGATACTAGGTTTCAAAGACATGCTTTATCAATCAGTCTCCTAACCTAGATAGACAATTTCAGCATTGCATACTCATTTTGCATAGCCATTCAATAGCAAGAAGGGCTCTTGCTTTATCAGCCTAATAGCTAAAACAATGTTCCATCAGTAGTGAATTTCATTCCCTATAGAATTAGAACTAGTGAACTTCATTCACTTTACTTAAATAAGAATGTCACCACATCGGGTACATTATACTGCTTCCAGCAAACCCTTTTATTTCAATCTTACTGGAATAGGTAGTGAAATGATAAATGCATTTTCATTCACAGTGCATATGACATAGCGGTATCAGGACCATTGTAATCTTCTTACAGCCTGCCAAACTCTAAGTATCCCGTAATGAAAAGGTATGTCAGCCATAAAAAATCCGACTGAAAATTCTTTCGGCCTCAATACTGCATATGTTTCCATGAGCTATGACTCATGAAAGAAAAACAGGTATAGAGGAAAGAATTTTCGCTAGCAAATCAGCACACATATGTGCAGAGACTAGATTATGTTAACGGAGCAAGAAAGAAGACCTGCCTTTCTTATTTTTCAAAATACCGATCCTCCATTTGCATGCAATCGAGTCAAAATACGTAATGATACATAGACTATTAGTCATGTAGAACGTGGTTTGTTATAGGTATCATTTAACAATAATTATTTTTGCAACCTGCAAACGATTGTAATGGCATTACAAGTCTAATTTGTTTACAAACTATTAACACAAACATGGCATTTAGCCAATATTCACATCATTGATGACCTGGACCTTGTGGTTCTAGAATTCCAGCATGAAAGCATGAACACTGCCCATGCATCAACACGCCTAGTGATAACATCTACAATTTAAAAAACCAAACAAGGGAATTAATTTCATTCTTGAAAGTGTATACATACACACAATTCAAACAATTACAACAAAAGAGTAATAGGTCCTAGTGGTAATTCATCAATGCAGCTTATGTAATAAAGGTACTTGTCCATTAACTGCAATAAGCATGCCAAGCAACCAAATAAAAATGTCTATCAATTGCATCTCCAAGATGATGAAATACATCTCTCTCTCTATTACAAAATTTGAATTACTATTTAGTTTCAAAAACACTAAAATGTATCATCTATCATGCTGCAATGAATATCACTTTCCCATTCATGCAGAGGCAAGTTCTAAATAACCAATGATTCTAGATTTATATTACATGGAAACAAAATTGTTGAAAAAAATGATTTGAAGCATCATTTGTAAAAAAGAGGAAAAGGCAAGATAATGAATGCTCATACAAGTATAATTATACTGCACCTACTAAAGTTTTTTCGGTCACAGGTGAACAACCTGACACATATCCGAATTAGCCAAACAGGCTAATACTTTCATCTGGCTTGAAATTGTCATAGATAAAATCATTCAGCAATAGTTTCTAACCCTCTAATTGTTGTCTTTGACAATGGGGGCGAAAGTCAAACACAAATTTTAATGATAAACATTGAATAAAATCTTGACAAGTATTTGAAGAAGCTAAGTCTTAAGCAAAAGATAACACATAAACATAAAAATATAGCTTTTAAGCCCCATTGGGATCAAATGAAAAGATAGAAACAACATATAATTAAAATCTCTATGAAATTACATGAGAAAGAAATTGCCTTGATAATACAAAGTGGAAATCATATTCTGATCCACACCTTAGGAATACTTAAGAAAGTTAAAAGATTTCTAATAATTGGATCTTAACCTCTAGGTATAATTTCGAATAATGAGTCAATCAAAGGGGGCGAATGTACTATATTCTACAATCCTAGAAGATAATACTTTATGATCTAAGTTAAACACACCGAATTAATCCTTAAAAGAGATTAATTCAAGAGATGTTGTTTTGTACCAACATTTGGAGACGTCCAGTGTTGCTAGTACTTGCTAATCTAGATGATAAAGCTATCAGATATATTAGCACATCTAAAAACAAATGACAATAATAACATTTGTTGTTTTTTCCCGTTTGCAAATTTTAGATGATACTAATCAAAGGTCTCTAAAATTTAGGTGATAATAAATCACATGTGTTTCACGAACCTATTTATAATTAATGTGTTTAGCTCTAGATAAATAGTAGTAAAAGATATTTGACAATCTGGCATAGCCAAAAAAAGACAATAAATAAAAGACTGATCTAAATAAACATTATCATAATGAAAAATTAGTCAGTCAAGACTTCAATCTTTACAATAAGAAAACAAGAATAGTTTTTCATACTTTCCTTAAATTAGGACATAATTTGTTTATCTCAATTCTCACATATAGCAGTTACAGTTCCAACCAATAGCAATTAAACAGTCATCTCAAAGTAAGGTGATGCATTTATATGAGGGAGGGGGGCTTAAAGTAAGGCTGAAATCCGGTGGATATAACTTTATTGCGTCACCCAGCACCAGATAGGCCTGCCCGAGTTCAATCACAAAAGCGATTTTTGAACATTTACCAAATCCTTTTGCTTGAAGATGATTAAGAGGTCATTCAATTACTCTGAATAATTTTCAATTTCCATGCAATCATTATTGACAAATCATCTAGATTCATCCTAATCACATGTATGTTAGAAGGGAATTAATTACTTTGAGAAACTTCCGTTGCCCCGTATGCAAGTCTCATTGAGTTCATGTGCAGTGCGTTTTAACCTTAAGTTAACGCTTACAAGAAAACTCCACTATACTTATATATTTTACCTGGAAAAACAAGATCTAAACTAGTATTTCATGCTGTTCTAAGGTTTGAACTACAGCCAAGTGGAGAAAGATATTCGAAAGTGATACCAGTTGAGATAGAGTCAAAGGAATCGAAAACCTTGATTCTCATCAAAACTTAAATTGAGAGATACAAACAAATAAGCTTTAGTGAACTACTTATCACGCTAAATCAGCATCATGTAAGACAACCAACAACGCATAAGCTGCTCTCCAAGCTTGAAGAGAAAGGACATCAAACTGGACCATGTTCTGAAACACGTTATAATTTATGTAGGTTATTTCATGAAATGCTTTAGTCTTTGTTTCTTTTCACTTCACGGGGGACAGGAATATTGTGATTATACGAATGCTTTGATAGACTTAAATCCAACTGTTCATTGGAAAGGAAAAACCTTGGGTGTGATACATACTTTACAACAAGAGAGAAAGGTCAGTTTCTTCATTGCATTCCATCATTGGGGAATGAAGAAGATTTTTTTCGAGAAACTAAGATAGAACGATCTGCGTTCTTCCTTTCAGCACACGCAACTTTCAGAAGTGCAGGAAGTGCAGGACAGGAATGTGCAAGATGCGAAATGTATTCATCTTTCGACCCATCCGTATAATGTACAGAGGGAGGTGGGGAAACAAGAGATGGAATCATGCCTTTCCTTGATAACGCTAGGGGTTCATGATCAACTGATTCATCGGAAGAGCTAGATCCCGGAGGTGGAGAAACCATGCGTAAAAATGAACGCTTTTGGCGTGGAACCGTTTCATCAAGCGACACAGGTATATAGACGTTTTCCATGAGTTCATGGTCGCTGTCACAGTATGCAGTTCCTTTAGATTCAGAACGAGGAGTCACAATCGAAGGTTCCGAAGCGGAGACCTTAAGTTCATCTGTAACGATTGCCTTACAAGACTTAACGACGGGAAATCTAATGGTCGTCAAAGAAAGATCTGCTTTCGGATGGCAGTCTTTTTGAAGATGTCCTTCTTGAGACTGAGCGACAATTGGAGTCCTTTCGATAATTGTCTTGGCTGATACTCTTAAAATTATGCGGCTACTTTTTTCGATCATTGCCGCGAGAACCCTGGTGTCAATCTCAACTGCAACTCCAACGAGGGTAGGATTTCCATCGGATGCTGCAATGAATTTCCCCTCCATAACACCTGGAGCTTCAACTGTGACCTGCGAATATCCAGCAGGTGAACTAATATTTAAGACAGCCTGAAAAGATAAAGTATGTGCAATAGAATATTCTCCTTTTGGATTGTCATAGTTGACAATTTTCCTCCTTTTTCTGGGAAAGGTTTCAGGTTTACCCTCCTCTTTATTCCATCTCTGCGGAAGAATTCGGAAAGACGTTCGTGCGCTTAGGACTTCAATCTTTCCTTTATCCAGTGATGTAATCACTATAGCTTCCGGGGAATTGATTAAACACTGACTATCTTTTTCTGAACATCCAGTTTTTCTCATTTCGCTTTCTTTGTATACTAGAGATCGAGTAAGCGCGTCAATCCAACATCTTCTTCTCCAATGAATTGATTTCTCAAAAGTTCGAAGTATGTTCCTTGCCATCGCCTCAGACGACAACCGGAGGGCATCGCGATCTCCTACAATTAAAGGACGTCCTAATGTCAAAAAATTAGTAGGCGATTGAAACGTAGATCTCGGATTCTCGTTTAAAGTACTTGATTTGAGCTCGAATACAGTATGTGCCTTTTCTGTAGATGGTTGAGTTACCGATGCAACGTGATCTGGCGATAATGATGGACACGAAAACAAGAATGGTATCGTCCTTTCCTTGACATCTGCACGAGAAGTTATTGGATTGGGATCACTTTGTGTCGTCATAAAATCAATACTCTCATTTTCACTTCTGTCAGGACTTTCACGTGATACCATAAGGCTCATCAACAGCTGAGCATTGGACTGTAAGTCTTCGCCATCAAGAGCATGAAAAGAGACATTTGTACCAAGCCTTGATGCGAATCCTATCAATGTCAGCTGCTCAGAGTCGCACATGGCAATTATATGTATGGAATTAGTCTTTTCGGAACGGCAATGCTGAATATCCTCTCAGATCAATTACTAACTGAGTGTCAACTATGAATTCATGAAAAATGATAGAGTTGTGGTGTCAGCAACTTATTGCTGGCCCTTTGCTAAAGAACAGTGACATAAAGTTCGGTTGTACGCGGAGTATAGCATTCCACGTTAATGAATAGTCGTATGAAAGAACATGGCATACGTAAGTGAACGTATAAAGAGTTAAGAAATTCAAATACAAGGTACTCCAAAAGTTTAGTAGCGATTTGTTACAGACTTTTCGCAGTATTTACGGGAGTCAACAAAATTTGAGAAAGCTTGGAAAAATTCGAGTAGGTATCTACATTTCGTAGATGTACAAGAGGAAAGCAGATTGAAACTTCCAACATGGAATATCTCAAATATTAATTAGAAAATCGAATAATGAAATTTCACAATCCATAGTAGTTATCATAGCATTACACTTTCAGAATAGGGAATGGAATGAATGGAGCACACCACCGAAACAACGGTAGATAATTTAAGATAGTACCTGTCAAAAGGATTGAATGGAATCTCCCAACCGAAAGCATATTAAGGTTATGTCGTCCAATTTTCAGCACCATTATGAAACAAATAAATTGATTTAAATTTTCGCACGTGGCCACTTCATGATATTAAATACAGTTAGTTCTTCTCCAGAATTGCACCTCAGATCAAATTGACATTTCGTTTTTCTACTCACATTTCGAATCGATGGGCACGAACCTTGGTAGTTCTGCTAAAAGAGTCTAACATAAATGCCGACAAGTAGATAAATTGATCCTTGAAGGATTCTAATTTGTTGAAATAAACTAGGGTGCAGAGGCTATCATCGCAGCACACACAAAGCTTTACCACTGCAATCTTTTCTTTCTTGGATGAATTTGGGGTTTACAAAATTCATTTTGTTTAACTTGAAGTCCTAGTGCTTCCATTCATTTATTGTATCCATTCAATTCTTATCTATCATACATTTGGAAAATTCTCTTGATTAAATTCAACTAAAAATTATGAATAAATACTTGTAACCTCTTCACAAACAAATTGTTGTGTTTGTGGGAACCGTCATTATACTTTGTTAATTTAGAAAATTGTTCTCATCCACATAGTAGAGAAAAAGAGATCAACTTAATTTAACATTAGTTACATCTTTTCCTTTTATTTTGCCTCATATTGAACTTTGCTTACAGTTTCATATGTAATAGGACATACATTCAACATCTCATTCAGGCAAAATAGGGAATATCAGCAACTTAAGAGCTTTTATACAAGAAACTATTGCTAGCTGGAATTAAATATAACTAAAAAGAAATTGAAATTCACTTTGCCTTATGATTTCAGGTGCTGATGAGCTAAGGGTTGCAGTCATGGAAGAAAATTGAAGCGTGCGG
>CAAAJI010001198.1:0-12279 GCA_900642245.1 Fragilaria radians | reverse complement strand
AAAACCCCCGAATCGAAGTGCCAGCGAGCAGCAGCGAAGAAATCATATTTTGAATAAGAATCTAAGACCTATAGCAATTGTGATTGTGAGTAGGATTCTTTTTACTTTGTAGGAGTAATCTCAACATCGTCGGCTCTCGTTAGATACCAAATTGATTCGAAACCGTTCCTTGTACTTGATGACATCTCATCGGATTATTTTCTTTTGATATCCGCATCGGTAGTTCTAGACACTTTGTAGATAAGGATGACTCATTAGTTCCTCTAATGTTGCGCGACCTTTCGGATCCACCCGAAAGATCTTTGATAACAAATCTCGTTGAGCTTCTGTCAGTCCTTGAATTCTGGCATAAGTCATTGATACTTTGTGATTTTCCTGTAACATTTTCTCGTTGCCGTGAACAAAAAACTGCCAACAGGGATCCCATGGACTTTCATATAAATAATGTCCTGTCCAAAGAAAGAATAAGATGCATCCCATCGCCCAGACATCGGCATTAAAATCAAGATCTAATTTGGAAATCACTTCTGGACTCATGTACCTGCTCTTTCCCAAACATGAAGGTCTCGTCTGATACAACACAGGTAAAAATTTCCCATTCTGATCTCTGGCACATCGAAGTGACATGGCGAAGTCAATAAGAGGACATTGAATCTGATCGTTGGCATCAACATAAACGATGACATTTTCCGCAGAGATATCACAATGAAGAAGACCGTGGCAACGCAACTCAACCAAATTTTCAAGCAATTTTTTCGTGATAATAGGATGTGGTAGATCGAATATTCTTCGCGACGTCACAAGATCATGCCCTAGATAAGGCGTTACAATATAATAATAATGATCATCTTCGAGAGCATCAAGCAATTTGAGAATATGTTTGTTATCTCCAAACTCCTGTGATACGAAAATCTCTGCCATGATGCTTTCATACGTATGATTAATCAACCATGATTTGTTAATTTGTTTGATAACCACGAGATTGTTATCGTTATCGATATGATAAAGACCTTTTGAGTTCCTCGCATATGCAAATCCGTACAATATTATTCCTTTACCATTTGCCAAATTAGGACCTAAAGATTCAGCAGTGTATGCTAACGAAGAAACTTGGAGCGTCGGATCTTCACGGCGGACATACCCATCACTCCTGTTCCCTCCATCAACCAACGGGATATCGAAATTTCTTTGTGCTCGGAAGATGCAAGACTCGGGAAAAGGTAGAGGAGAAACGGCGTTTGCCATTTTATTGTAGGAAACATAATCTTGTGAGTTTTGAAGTGATGCATGCATAGTTGCATTTGTATTCAATTTCCCTTCGAAGTGACATCGAGCGATTGAAAACTTGCCGAAAAGTGTTAAATTACTTACTCCAATTGTTTTTTTGAAATTTTTAAATGAAATAAGTAGCACGATACAAAATTTATGGTCACTCTACTTACCAACATCAATCTTTCCTGCCCGGTACCGAAAAAATATTTCGAACCGCAACAATGTTGAAAGGGGAATTTATGTAATGATTGAAGAGTGATCATAAAAATAAATTCAACATGGCGTAACAATTGAAAATTCAAAAAGAAAGCACTTGTGAATAATAAGTAATCTTTTAATTACCTCAAGCAATGGAAGGCATATGTGTAAGCACTCAAACCAATTAAAAAGAATATATGCCTTCATATAACCAGTGCAATTTACAATTGGATTGCCTTTGCAATGTAAATTATATTAACGAAGCTACGGGCATGATACTCTAGATTTCAATTTCCTTAACAATTAGTAGTGAAATCAGTTGTCACCTTGTTATAAGATACAGAACACAATACTCCTTTTGCCATATACCTGAATTTACTCCAAGTTTCGAAGTTGAACTGTAACATAATTGTTGATGACACAGCACAAAAAGCAGCATTCGCTAAGATTATTGGACGCAACTTTACAAACGGATTTATGAATGGACAATCTATTTTCTACTCAGCATGTAACTTGGGATGGTATTGTCAATCAACTGCAAAAGTTAAGCTTCAAATTACCTGATTCAAACAGGCAAATACAAGCAAAGACTATTGACAGGAGTTAGTACTTTATTGCTCTACCACATCCAAATATGCCATGTAGAAATTCAATTAGTTTTGCTTCATACGCTTGTCCAATTTTAACCATTGGTGTTTCACACCATTGGACATTAGTGGTTGAATGAATGTAGAGCCAATGTCAATTTTAAGCACAGTAGGATCAAAGTCAATTGGAATTGATCTAGTCAAGGTAGGTCAGGAACAGTAATGTGTGTAATGATTGTTGCCACTGATGCCAAACGACTTTCTGATTCACCACATTTTTCTCTTTATCTCCACTTGAGAACAATTAATTTCAATTTTTCAAGCGTTTCATCGTAAGAATTCATAGCTTCAAGTTGCTTAGGTTCCCGTATACACTATATGTATTGCCTTTAATTTCATAGTTCAAATCGTTAAGAGCTAGGCTTTTCACAGTGTCCTTGCTCATTGAATATGAGTTTCATCATACCTGCAATGGCAATCATAATACTGCTTTGTATCTTAATCTATTCCCTTGTGAGAATCTCAATGTATGTCATGCCTCACTAAGTTGTTCCATGACAACTCTTTTCTGCTGGCGTATATATCACGTCCGTATCTTGTCGCGTATGATTTTTGTAAAGAACTAAATTTTGGCACCTTACTTGCTATTGTCGACGATTCTTTAAACATGGATATTGTGTTCATCTATTCCATTGAAGTTTAAAATGTGATCATACTTATATGAGCAAGAATACTTAACCAATTGTACCATTGGGCAGATTTTAAAACAATCCTACTGCTTCCAAAGTTTCATATCCAATCTGGGAGGGTGAGTGCAAGTGTTGTCTACCAATGTCTTCTATCCTTTGGATGGTCTATTCCGATGTACACCCATCACTTCACCTTTCTGTCCTTGTCACGTCACAAAATCACTGTGACTCTACCTGTATACCGAGAAAATCATCGGCGATTCGAGTACAAGTAATTTTCCTTTGTTTGTTTGACAGTTCAATTTGTGTTATTGATTTACGCTAGAAGCATTGCTTACGAACTGAAGTATACATTTATTTTCATTACAATTGATCAAGCCGTAACAAAAGTCATGGGTCACTTCCATATTCATCCGAAATTCTGGAATCTTTTCGTTGTAAGCTATAGAACAAATAGATATAAATATTCCTTGCAGCATGTAAAGCAGATTTGTCATAACTTGAACTGTAGTATATGAATCAAGGAAAGGTGGTTTATACCTACAGTAGCATACTCTAAAGCTCAACTTAAAAAAACTATATGCAGCATTCATCTATCCATCCAACACAATGCAGTTGAAGTTTTATATTAATGATCAAATACTTCCTTTTTATTTGATACTCACATTTGAAACCAAGAAGAAATAGTTGTTTGTTGAATTCAAAAGTTGCAATTTTTCTGTAATAATTACAGCATTTTTTTTTGTGTATTTAAAACAATCTTGAGATTTTTCCTCAATTTCTTATCCTCTGTCTGATAAGAGAAAATTGTTCGAACTAAATTAAATGCAATGAGATTTCTTTTGCAAAAAAGAAGTTTACTGATCTTCTTTTTTAGGAATGCTCATATCTGCGTTGCAACGCAAGCGCCAACTTCTAACTCGTATGGGTAGGGGGGGAGGAATGATTGGAAATCAGGGTCATTGGTACAAAGTTTCATGTGACTAAAATAAATATGGTAAGTAAGGTACAGTGCATGTTCAATTTTTGGAACGACAGCACCCAACCTTGGTAGTGCAAGTAAAATCGTCATGGATGTTTCGAAGGGGTTAGTGGAGACATCAAAAGTGTCTGTCATAGCACTGGATATATGTCTATTTTCACAGTATAACGACTAGTAACGAATCCATGAAAGGTTTGGCTTTCTACCAAGGACTGTGCCAGTCATTCGGCATCTCTTAGTCATTTTTAAGATAGTCATGATGACTTCCTCGACTACAAAGTCATGAAGTCTATGGCCAACAAATAAAATGCCTTTCCAAGAAGTCCATCATTTTTTGGTGACCAGCCAAAATAGGGCATTGGAACTATGGCAACGACTCAACCCAGATCGAAAGGAAAGAAGATGTCAATTCTACCACCCATCAACGAGACTAATAAAGAATCGAATAACAATAACAATACTAATAAAGGAAAGAGAAATTATCGAGGACTTTGGATGACACTTATCGTAGTGTCGGCAGGATCTGCCCTTGTCTATCAGACGGATCCACAACGACGACGACTAACAGACATTACACGTCCTCTCTTACGAAGTATGCCAAAACATTCACTACTTATGGATGATGGGACATTGTTCTCTCTCCAGGGTGATGATGAACCATTGTGTGATTACTTCACGAAGGGTCGTCGTTTGTATACCGACATTCGGCGACTACACTTGCACTATCCGACCTGTCAGGATTCACCGGAACGATTGGATGACTACTTTCAAGCACTTTTACTATCAAGTGTTGCTGAAATGCCATTCACCATGACATGTGGTGCTGGTGGAAGTAGTAGTAGTAGTAATCGAGCAAGTGAAGACTCACTGTTACGACGACTCATCGTTGAAAAAATGAGTCCAAGACAACTGACAAGAGATGAATTGGGAACAATATGGACACCAGCAAAGGTTTGTGAAGTTGGAAATACTTCATTGAATCTAATGAAGGACATTATAATACAAACTCTAATTGAGATTGTACCAACGACGACTGTGGATGATTTGGTCATACAATTTGATCCTACAGTCCCTATATCTGCCTACGAGGAGCTTATATCAGAGGCACAATTTGAACGTGGGACTATTGAATCCTTAGCCATTGTTGGGACTGGACCTCATTTGTTAGTCCAACATCTCGAAAGGACATTCCCAGATATTTCGATACGTATCCTAGATGAAGAGGGCAATTTATTGGATCTGTATAGTCGTCTTATGCACGCCAACATTGCAGGTGTATGCTCCACACCCTCTATATGTAGTTATGCGATCGTCAGTGGAGTTGGAGGTTTCCTATATGATCTCAATTGTCCATCCTGGGTATCCAAGGCCTCGAAGAAATCGGGTAGTAAAGTGCAATTGTTTAAAGTTAGGAACTCACGTACCTCGTAAGAAACAAAGATCGTATATTTATATATATATATCTATAATAATTATAACTTGCACTCCTGTACAAACTCTCTCTCTCTCTCTTTACTAGAGTAGAATCAAGTCGTAAATCATGACAAATTCAAATCTTTTGGACGATAGTTCTTATAGGTGTTACTGGACAAATTTGCCGACAGATGCAAGGCACCACCCAAGAAACAGAATCAAAACTGTTCCACAAGTCAAATTCCACTCATTACATTGTAAATTTGACTTTTAAAATAAAGATAAGGATGTCATTAACATCTCCCTAGGAAAGGGTATGAGGTACAAATATGGATCAAATTCAGAGATAGTAGATCATCATTAGAAACTAGCTAATCTGACACTTAAGTACTTTTATAGTGGCATATAGTAGACAAATGAATTAAGTGAAAAATATGCCTGACAGGGGGGGGGGGGCATAGTAGACAAATGAATGGAGTGAAAAATATACCTGACAGGTGTCTTTTCTATATGACTAACTTGACAAGTCTCTTCGTTTCAGCTCAAAGGATTAGAGCAAGATAGTAGGCTAGTGTAATCAAGGTTGGCACCTCACAAGCCATACTCGGCAAACAAAACACAATTTCCCAAGTTTACTAACACTATTCAAAAAAGATTTCACGACCGATCTCTTTGGTGCTACCCCGTAACCTTTTTACGTTTTATTGGAAAATAATACTTGAGTAGAGTACGAGACTGAGCGACTAAAGTCACTAGGGATATAGCTAATTCAGGAATGTTGTCAAGTCTTTCGGTTGTCAACTGAATATTTAACGCAATTATCCTTCAAATGCTACAGTGGATAGATCTCATTGCAATATTCATCTTCAACTCAATGAAATTCCTTCAAAACATTGAAAGAAATAACAATTCTCCTCAAAATTGAGGGGGTAAATCTTTTGTGCTTCGTAATCTTAAGTCTAATTATAACTGGTTTAAAGGACATTAATCATATCTACACTAAAAAAAAGTTTCACATCTGATCTTGCCTTCAGCTGGCACATGCGAATGTGACAGAAAACAGTCTAAATTCTTTTTACCGTAACCGTTTAGGACAGACGACAAATACTTGACTGAGAGATGAGGATGAGGACAATGGTTCTAGGCTGCCGCACATTAGCGCACAAACTTTCCATTAGCTGATCCTAAAATAAGAATTCAATTCTATATTCCTAAAAATCTGCACTATAGTGTTGTCTAAACTTTCAATTGTAAACTCTTCTTTCTTTTACAGTATTCTTTCTCGCAATGTTATTGAAATGTTCACTGCTGTCCATCAAGCTTAATTGCAATATTAGTCTGCTAATAGAATGGAATTTCTTCAAGACATTGGAAATGTAAAAAATTTCATGTTTATTAATCTAAAATCCAATTATAACGTTTGGAATAACTGTTATCACGTTAATCCTGCATTTGTCGCAATTACTTAAACTTTCATACAAGTAAAGAGCACACACATTTCTTAAACTTTCATACAAGCAAAGAACACGTTAAATTACAGTTGACAAAGCAAGCGCTGCAAGATTATGCACCAACAAGAGAATTCTTTTGTTTCTTTCTCTAAACCTCTGATTCTCAAATAGCAGTAACAATTTTTGGGTGTTCAAATAGCAGAAAGGGGAAGGACTTCTACAACGACAATAACAGTAAAAGCTAACATATGACTTTAACCTTAAGAAAAAGAAGGAAGAAAGTTTTAATGTCTACCCTAACTCTTTTTGATGCCATCAATAATGAATCAATGGTGTAATACATGGAATCAAAAAAGCAGTAATGTATGATTGAACACATTTGAAGATACCTATGTCATGTTAGGTCAAGAAATAAAAGTCAGATTTTGCATTATGCAATGCATTTTATAACCTGCAAACTCCGCAGTAAGAGATAAAGGGTACCGCGTCAATTCTAACACCTGCCGTGCAAATGCTATCCAAATTTACATTGTAGTGCATAGACACGAGCCTTTAATAGTCATGTTGGACTGTAATTAAAACATATTTGCTCTGATCATTAAGAGGATTAAAAACTGCATTCCTTTGAAAATCAAGCAAAGATATTTCACGTTTATAGTGGGTACATTCACTACTTTGTCACTGCTTTCAACAGTATGTATCAAATGGACTAAGAATTTTGTTGCCATTTCGGGTTGAATAAATTTATACTTCATTTGTCTTGAATCTCATACAAGTTGATAATAGATAGAACTGCAGCAAACAGAAAAGCTATATTTACTTCCCAGCAGTAACTGCATTACAATGAATTGACAGCTTAGACTGACCAACAGCAGCAACATTATTTTGATGTTCCAAAAGACCAGCAGTGATGGTTTCTTAAATAATGATGGCAAAGTAATGATGGTCCAAAGAGGGCCAACATCTATCCTTATACTTTCAAAATAATTTTGCTAATGATTGGTATTTTGACTAGTTGACAGAGACAGTCCTAATGCTATGCTTTGTAAATTCTGCGTTAACAAAAACCATTCTAATATAATATGTGGCATAATTATTACGAACTATATTGAGCTGGAAATGAAAAGAGATTATCAAAGCTAACCGTTACACTGTTCTGGAATTAAATTTTCGTAGCTGCGTGGCAAAGCAAGCGCCAAAAGCTAGTTACTTAAGTAAAAAATTCGAAATGGCTTTTAAAGTTTTCATTCTTCTTGATTGGGAAACATTGGCTCAATGGATGATGATGATGATACTATTTTTCTATCGTTTGCATTACCTGTAGCAAATTCTTCAAGATCTTGGCTCTTTGCGGAGGAATATGTGATTCAATTTAAATAGATAACATATGGATGATTAAGTAGTTCCTCCAGAGTGGCATGATTGCTGGTTCAAATTGAAATATTCGTGTAAGCAGATTTTGCTGCGTATGGGATAGTTGCTCCCATAGAGTTAATACCTCCATTACGCTTGGATGAAGAGGCAATGGGTCCGGACGTAATGCAAACAAATATATATATAACAACTTATTCACTACATTTACCAATCAGCAATCCACAAAACAATTAACATTCTCCAATCGGAAATATTAACATTCTCCAATCGGAAATATTAACATTCTCCAATCGGAAATATGGGCGCCCGTGTTTCAATTACCTACCTTCATCAGATTGAAAAACAATTGATATGTATATCTTCAATTATGATTTGGAAGGTAGGGATGATTTAGAATTTCCCCAGGCGTCGCACGTTCTTCCCACTGAGGCTGTAGAATTTTGAATAAAAAATCTCTTTGATCTTCCGTAAGTCTAGTTTGCAATAGAGTTAGAATGAATGTTACTCTTGGATGACGCGGCAATTGGTCCAGACGTAATACAAAGAAGTTCCAACAGGCATCTCCTGGTGCAAGATATACAAAATTTCTAGTCCAAAGATAGAAGAGAAGACACCCAACTGCCCACATATCCACACCAAAGTATAAGTCACGATCATAGCATATTTCAGGACTCATGTACCGTAACTTTCCAAGTGGTATGGCGGGATTCTCTCGAATGACTCGTAAATATCGTCCATTCACATCCGTGGCACATCTTTTGGCCATGGCAAAATCAATAAGAGGACACTCAGTTCGGTCGTGGATATCACAATAATAAATAACATTTTCTGCAGAGATATCACAATGAAGGATGCCTAGATCTTTCAAATGACATAAATTTTGAATCAATCGATGAGTGATCGTAGGATAGCATAGATTGTTACGAAGTTTAAGGGTATCAATGAGATCTTTACCCAAAAGAGGCATGATAATGTAGTAATATCTTTCATCCTCGAGAATTTCATGTGTTTTGGCAATATGAACGTCATCACCGTGTTCATTGGCAATATAAATCTCATTCATGACACTTTCATGCGGATTATTATGCAACCAGTCTTTATTGAGCTTCTTAATAACCATTGGATTTCTGGAATGAATTCGATAGTTACCTTGAGGATTCCTAATATAAGCATTTCCGTAATAAATTTTGCCTTTACCATCTGACATTCTAGGACCTGTCTTTTCCATCGTATATGCGAAGGATTCATCTAAATGAGGGGCATTAAAATCTATACGGCGGACGTATCCCTCAACTCGATTTCCGTTCACTAATTGTATAATGAAGCGACGCTCCGCCTGAAAAAACGGTAGCTCAGGAAATGCAAGTCCAGGCGCACGATTTGCCATGGGCAGCACCAGGAGGATGACTTTACTGTGTTACTTATAATTTTAATCGCTTTTGAACTTCCATTTGTAACGTTAATTCGCCTTGACTTTTCTATTGTGTCACTGATTGAGTAATTGTAGACGCCATCCTATTGTGTTATTAATATTTATTAGGAGGCAATACAAAAATACTTTTTTCGTAGTTGGTTCCGTTTCGAAAAGTAGTATCTCTGCTTAGTAAATTATTTTACGAAACTTTTTCTACTTGATAATAAAATCCACAAGAAAGTGCAGTGCGGCTGAGTTGATAGTAGTAACCCTCCGTACTTTCAATTTTTTTTAGTAGGTGTTGGTGTTTGCTTTGCTACGAGATTTAACAACACATCAAACTTCACAGAGAAGTGTATATCTTTGAATCTCCATCCATAAATTTCCAACAATAATTATGATATGGATTGGATTACTATGATTGCCTTTTATGAACAAAGAGTTTACAGGTCATGCAATTCATAGCATGATATAGTTTTACCACTTGACCTGACATGATATTGGTATCTTCAAATGTATTCAACATCATTAAGAAAGTTATGCAATTCATTTAGTATTGACATCAGGAAAGTGTTAAGTTAGAGGTTTTCCTTTTTTCCTGATATAGCTATGGTTAAGAGTCATGTTTTCGGTTTATCTGATGTTGTTGTTTTAGAAGTCATTGCTGCTGCAATTATTGGAACTTCAATTATTGTTGCTGTTGTTTGAAAATGAAGTTTTAGTGAAAAAATCAAAATTATGTTTTTAGTGACAAAAAGGCAATATTATTACTTCAATAGCTTTAATTCTTAGTATTCTTTACCTGTATGAAAGTGTAAGAATTTGAGACAAACGAAGGATTAACATAACAGTTATCCTAAACATACTACAATATCATTAATCCATTGGATTAAATAAATTGGATTAATGCCTTTTATACCAATATAATTATGGATGAATATGGAATAGAATAATTGTTTTAATATCCAATGCGGGTTATCTTGATCAGTTAATGGAATGTGCATAGGATGAACATAAAGTTTGAATTAGCTACATCCCCTTTGATTTCAGTCGCTCATTACACCTATCACGTAAACTTTCTGTCGTTGTGACGTCACAAAACCATTGTGAATACCGAGAAATCATTAGCAATTTTTGACAAAATGTTTGTATTGATTGACAATAGATTCCTTGCTTTACAAAGTGAAGTATATACATTTATTTCCATGAAAATTGATCAACGTTACGTTTGGTAACAAATGTCATGGGTCTCTTATATATATTCCACCAAAACTGTAAAACAAATATTTACAAAAATATTCCTTGCAGCATGTAAAATAGAACTAGGAAGACTACGTGAAACCTTGAAGAGGTATGAAATGAATCCAGGAAAAGGAAGGTACACTTTAAAAAAAAGGGGTAGTTGTGTGTGGGTTTCACGGTTGCTCACACATGTTCGGGTTTCCAAGGTTCCAAAAACGTATTGGGTACCTACCGTACGGACAAGTCCCAAACGGAAGGAACGGACGAACGGACGAACGATCCAACGACTACTATTTCCCCCCATCGAGAGTAGAGATCCAAATCGTTTTCCTTCCAATATATCATCACATTCTTTCTTTCTTTCTTTCTCTCTCTGAAAGTATTTTTGGGAAAGCATCATTTCTTCTTCCTTCTTATATATATATAGGTAGGTAATCGCTAAGGAATACATTAGGATGCGTATTGCTTCGTTTGAGAATTTTCAAAATTTTCATTTTTTTTCCCTTTCTAACGTGTTGATATATTATCCTTCTCTATCCGGGGTAACGTGACTTTCTCTCCCACACCTGTAGTTCCTCCAGATATTTGTATATTCTTGACTATACGTATCATTACTCCAGGAAGGCTTTATAGTATAGATAGCAGCAGTAGTAGTATGAGTACAAGAAAAGAACAGGAAGGAAACTTAACAATGAATGACACTTCCACATCGATTCATTCTTGTTGTTGTGTCCTTTGTTACTGTGCTGTGGACTTTTCTGATTTGGCATATTTTTCTCAACAAGCTCGAGATGAAGATATCGAATTTCAGAATGAATATTATCCTAATTTGTTACACAAGGAAACGGAAGATCCACCAACAGAGCCAAAACCTTGTACGACTACGACTCCACCCCTATTGTTACCCATGTCACTCTACGATCCTGACAATGCCTTGGTATTCTGTGATTCTTGTGATCGAGCATTTCATCAACGGTGTCATTTCGTACCGACTCTTCATCTACCACGTGGAGAATGGCATTGTTTTATATGTACATCCACACCCAAATTATTGTCCTTACAAAAGATGCAACAATTACAACATCAACAAAAACGAAAGACTCGAAAAACAAAAAAGATGACTACAAATACTTTAGCCGACATTACATCATCCAAATTCATTACTTGGACTAAGAATCTAATCAAAACTCAAATTTATACCAAAGACAAACCAGCTGGACCTATCGAGGCACAATGGGAATATGATGTTCAGACCTTGAAACCTCCAGCATTCACAGCTGAAATAAAACGACTGGAAGGAGCGATAAGTCAACAATTGCAAAAGATTCGATTGGCACAAATGGCCATGAAGGCTTATACTCATACATCTCGTCGACAGGTATCTTGGGAGGCAATAATCAATTCACAAGAATTATGTCAAGCTCTCTATACATTATCCTCAGCCAAGTTACGGATACGACAGCTCTTACAATCATTGGATACCTACCTTAGAGATGATGATACAAAATGGAATACGTTGCTTCAATTTTGTCATGACAATCCAACAGAATGGGAGACATGGTTCCCACCATTGGGTGGAATATCTCAACTTCCATCCTCTAAACAAATAGAAGATACGAATGGCACAAAAAAGTCCATGACAACATTTCGACGAATA
>CAAAJI010001194.1:0-12373 GCA_900642245.1 Fragilaria radians | reverse complement strand
TATAAACTCTTAGAGCAGCATAGAGCAGTGCCCAATCAATGGTTCACTTATAATCACAAAAGTAATTGACAGACAGTCCACCAAAAATGTTGAGAATACTTGGAGACTTTGGCTTAACCCTTCAACATAAAACCATAGGCATGGCCATTCAATGAAAAATCTTATCGAAATTATGATTTAAAGTAAAATTGCAGCTTAAGGCTGTACACCGGTTTATGGCTGAAAATGAAATCAAGCCAAAAATGTGACGAATTAAATGAATGAAGGATTTTGACCGAATAAATTTTGAAGTCACCAGTATATGGCTGATTTTACAAAATCATGACAAAGAAAAAAGGTTTGCAGCCAAGATGCCTTAGATGACGCTGTTGCAAAGTGCCTGAGGGATATGAAGATTAGAGGCGTATGTAACGCGTTTATCAATATTCCAAACAAGATCCATTACTTGTTTGGAAAAGAAGAAAAAAGACGATATTGAAGCTAAACGGCCTGGACCTCCGCCAATTTTGTCAGTGGAAATAGAAGATGATTTCAAGGCCTGGATTCCCTGCCTCCACGGATGCAATACTTATCAAAGGTAATAAACTATTACATTCAAATTCAGGAACACTCGTCAAGTATTGCGTTAGGTGTTTCAATTCATATCTGTTGGATGGTGAAAATCATTTCATGGATTCAATATTGAGGGTCAATTCAAACATTTGAATGTTACTATTGTATGGTGGATGCAAAGAAGTTTTATCCCATTGGCACATCTTGATGATTGTGTGTATAAATTCATGCAAAATAAGCAAAACAAATTCAAGACATTGCATTGTTGCATTAAGTAAGAAAAAGTATAGGATGCACTTCTTTAGGTGAAATTCGACCTTTTTAAGTTATTTGCAAGAATTATTATTAGATGAAAAAGCAATGAAGGTCACACAGGTTAGAACACTAAGATTCAATGTCAAGCCACAAATTGGAACATGAGATTTTTGTTGCCAAATTCAATGTACTCCTGACCCGTAAGTCAACATGATTTCCATTGATAAAGTGTTTAGGGACGGATTTAATATCAGAAACCCGCTGTATCAGTCCATAGTATCCCTTAGCCATGTTCCATTTGTAGTCAAGCTAATACAAGTTTTGTTGTAAAAAGGGATGTATTTAAGATAGTATCCACTATTTTCTATTCGACTGGATGCATTCATGAATTCAATTATGTTAGAAAAAGAGTTATGCATGTTTAGTTTTTATGTATATGTCAGTGAAGTTTTTCATGCTCTTCAGTTAGAAATACTAGTTGCTTTTACTTGAACACTTGCCGCACCCTCATTTACCAAAATTTAACCTAATGCTATACTTTTTGATGTGGAATCACAGGAAGTTTTGCTCGCAGATTCGAAAAATAAAGAAGGGTGAAGAAGTGGGAAGCTACTGTATACCTTTTGTTTCAGTTAACGATTAGTATCTAGCAAGTGCCAAAGCTTAGAGAGTTGTTTAGGGTCATGTTTGTCATATCTTAAAGTATAGACTACAAGGAAACATATTAATTTCATAACTTTAGGTGAAATAAACAATATCAAGTCTGACATTAATAGATTAGACTGAGAGATAGATTTGTATACCCGTGTTGGAGACGTACAAGACTGTTAGTACAAGTATAAAATCATTAGGTAAATTTAAGCATCTGGTTTTTGCGTAGTAAGACATTAGTTATCCACTTTTATTTATATTAAAGCTAATAAATAGGTAAAGGTAGTTTAAAGAAGTATATTGAGAGAATGCAGTCATATCCTAATCAACATTCACCAAGAAGTGAACACATGCGCCTGAAGGATTGACGCCATACCTTCACAAGAGGGTAATGTGGTGCGAATGAGAGGGGCCTTCACAAGAGGGCAATGTGGCGCGGATGAGATCAACGTTAGTCAAAAAATAGATAAAATCGATCATAATTTCACCTTGTTCAACTCAGCATAGAGCAAAGTTTATCAAAGAGTTATAATTGCGTCAAAAGGGAGTGTTTAACGTGACTTAAGTATTTGAAGAAAGAGCATTGTAAGACTTATTCGTTTGTCAAGCTAAAAAATAAAAAAATATTTCAAGCATCCATTGTTCGCAGGCAAGAAGGCACTAGCAGAAGCTAAATATTCCATGCATTGAGTGCTTAAAGAAAAGCAAAGTTCAAGTAGGTAAATGAAATGGATTTGTAAATTTAAGATGTTTCTAAGAGGGGATGAATCAAGGAGCTCTGGTGGTCTGGCTTTTCTGAAGTCTTCTTTCTGGGTCAAACCTAAATCGCAAATATTAAAAGGATTATTGCTTTATTCAAAAGAGACTTTTTTTAACATTATTGTCAGATTTGGGCATAAGCTTTGAAATTCAAAAATAAACAGGAGTTTCCTGAAGGCTTTCAACTCTTTTGGTGAGCAATGTCTTGAGAGAGTGAGAGAGAGAAGTGCTTGAGAAATCACGGAAGGGCTAAAAAGTATGAGAAGAAATGATTAGGGCCCTAAAAAAGATTAAACAAAGGGGTGGAAAAACACTATATTTGAATTAGTGACGTCGGAGTTTCCTTTCGTTAGATATATGAGTGAATTCATTCGAAAATAAAGGAAGGTAGTAAATTTGGAAAAGATCAATTTTCATAGGCTAATAAACCTAGTTCCATACAATATTTTCTCTCAAGGTATACAACAAGCAAATTTACAACCTTAAATTGTATAACTAACGCGTGATACTACATTCAGATATCGACCTTATTCAAAAGCATTATATTTATTTATCCAAAAAAATCATCAGCAAGTACTTCCTTTGTGCAATTTACATCATTTATCTTTGCGTCTCCTTTCCAAGTTTTCTTCAGAATCACCTGAGGAATTCTCATTTAATGTAATCTTTCATGAACTTGATAGTGAATGCGGGACATCTTATGTAGTTTCGTCGTCCGAGCACAAACTCAAATACTTCGACTTTTCGACACGATCACGATCTTTACTTTTCCTTAATTTTCTACGGCGTCGACGATCCAGCTTTTTTTGCAATTTTAAAAAACGTTCGGCCAACTCTGCTTCTGACAGCTTTTCGAGTTCGTCAGCTACTGCTTTATCGAAATCCATCAAAGAATTTTTTGTCGATGACGTGTCGGACCATTCTGATCCTTGAGTTGTTTGTGTGTAGTTAGTTCCAACGGAATAAATTGTGGAAAGATCCTCCCCTTCATCACTTCCATTAGAATCCACGTCGTCTTCATCGTTGCATTCGTTATTAAGTGATCTAGAACTCAACATTCGAACAACTTTGGCCTTGTTCCAATTGAATCCTTGTGCACGTAGCTTTTCCCTAGGATCTACCGTTAATGGAATCTTGTCCTTCATTGTCAATTGTATTTGCCAATCAGAAGAATCATTTATGGAGAAGTCTCCGAAATCACCGAAGTCTTCAATAAATTCCGGGAATTCGGATACCTCTTTTTTAATTGCAAGTTGATCGATCTCTAATGAACGGCATGATTCGTGAAAGGAATCTCGGTGTAAGCAGACATCGCTGATTTCATCGAACTCGTTGAAGCTTCTACTTTCATGAAATCCCCTTTGATGTTTCATGGTACGAATGATCTCCTTTCTGTCCTCATCGACGCCACGTCGATCTGAAGTCATTTTCGATTTGTTTCTTTACGAATAGTTTGAATCTGATTCCAGTCACGAAACCGTTAATGACCTTTTACGACTTTGGAGTTAAATAATCGATTAAAATATGCCTTAATTGCGAATTCTCCTCTAGTTCTCAAAAATTTACTTAAGATTAAAAATGAATATTAATTTATTTGAAGAACTTGAATCGTTTTTCAATCCAAATCCATACATCTCCAACGACAATAATTTTCTGAATAGTAAACAAAACGGTTTTGGTCTTAATACCACCTTTTTCGCCTAAAAAATCAAGCAATTAGGCAAAAACAATGTCGTGGAAATGAGCTGTTGTTACGATTAAGAAAACTTTGACGTTAGTGATTAAGGAAAATTTAAATCCTTAATTGGTTGATGGTGCGGCAGATGACGAGAAACACAGGCTCATCACCTTGGATTTCTCCATTGGACTTCTCCAAGTACCACGTCGTAAATTCAAATCTAATGCTGATACTCTTGCCCATCGATACCGTTTTATTCTTGAGTTCCAGTCATTAACATCAACTATAATGTTTGCTACAAGGCTTCATTCCGCTCTACCGGCCACATTCATATGTTTACACTTTAGAACTGTCTTCATATTCCACTTCATCTAATATACATTACATCTATGACTTCGTCTCTTGCCAGTCCAAATTATTCGTCGGAAGAGTCTGCAATATCTAGAATTTTGATTTCTTGGTTGATCATTCTTCTCAATGCTAGCATTTAAAATCTCTTCAAAAGCACCATTTTCTTTAAAAGTATTCAATAAAGTTTTCCCAGAGGACGTTAGGTACTATTGAACTGCATAAACATTATGAGGAGAGTATACTGCAAATCTGCAGTTCAATCCCAAGCAACTCCTTTCCGTTTATTTCTATGGCAGGTACTTGGATCCTATCCAATATTTGTATGAATTATGAGAGTCGCCGCATAGAGAAGCAAAGCAAGATTATGGTTGTTGAAATTATTGCTGTTAGCAACGCGTTGGTAGTTGGCAGTATTGGCAACTGGGCAGCCATTCTAACCAACAAGGAAGCTTAAATCATTGCTACAGAATGTAAACAGAAACAAGCAGTGTATTATAATAGGATGAAACAGCAGCTCCAGTGGTCAATGAATCAACACATTGTTAAGTGGATGGCTTGCAAAGTTGATGTGCAGGTACAGCACTTTCTTAGGTGACAATCAAATGAATTTAGAAGCAACAGAAGGGAATAAAAAGCTTTATACTGAGATCCTGGTATTAGAACATTACAAACTGATTCATAGATAAACATGAGTGGCAGTTTCGTTTTGGGAGGAATTGTTAATTGCAATGAAGAGTATGAGATTTTGTTGAAGCATAATTGTCTATAATATGAATGAAATGAAGAGGGTATATCAGTTAAAATCTCATTGCTTGATGGTTACTTGATGATTGACATTTTCAAAAGCTTGGAAAAGTACAAAGCGAAGGAAAACGTAATTGGATATTGAATCAATTTAGCCCAACCAGTGAATTCCCGGATAAATTAGGAATGACTGCTACGGGATGCCAGACATTAGTAGCTCGCGGAGAAGTACTTATCGAAGGTGCGGAAAAGGAGCTGATGGATTCGTGAGACAATAGTGATCATGTGTGTCAAATCTGGAATTTTACCATTACAACGGAACTTTGAGGAATTTGAAATGGGAATGATTAGGACTGCTGAAGAAATGCAGAAAAGAATTGAGATTCAACCTGTTGGGTGTTGGAACGGGAAAGGATGATAAAAAAGAGGCTTATCAGATTTGGACTTGGCGAAAGAAAAAAACATGGCATAACTGAATTGTCTGTTGGTAAGGGAGTGAGAAGAACAAAAATTGCAATAGTGGGTCATTATCTTTTACAATAGGCGGAGAGTATGACAGCAACAAATTGCATAAAATAAATGTTATATGTAAAAAACTGCTATTATTAATGGTGAAAATGCCGATGCAAAGTTTAAATTATAGCGGGTAATTTCAAGTCAATAATCTCATGTCAAGGAAAAATGCCAACTGGACTCCCAAAGTTTTTTAAATTACGTCTAACCTTGTCGTATTATTTAGACGAGAAAAAGAAAAAAACACATGCGACAATTCAAAAATGAGGGAATGACAGGATGGTGAATATGATACTACCATCAAAAGCAAAGAAAGTATCATTAACATTGAATGTGATCTTGACGTTAATCATTTTAGTGCTGAGCTCCGTCATCCTGGTGAAGAGGGTGATGTTGCTAAGTCTGTCGTCGGAACATGAGGTGCTCAACTACAAGGAATGTCATGATTCCGTTAAACCTATGCAAAATCCCTTTCAAGTTGATTGTATCCAAGCAGTTAACGAACGTGTCGGTGAATGGATGAACCGAGTGCGTTAATCGTCGCTCTTGAGATTGTTGTACATTATATGAAAATAATGTTTTTTTCTGATTTTTGGATTCGCCATTTCGAAAACTTTTGAATTTGTGTTTGTTTTATGAAGGATAGCCATGGATGTATACCATTCGTACATCAACATCTCCTCCGTTTTGGATGAACGTACATACCTATCTTGATGACACGATGTCCCCACTCCTTGTGGAGAATGGATGTTTCGAATGTCCATTATATTCTGCACTCATGTCGACGTTAGGTAGTTTTCCCCCCGATTCTACCATTCTTTTGGATGTGGGTTCCAACTTGGGCTTCTATTCGTTGGGAGCTGCTGCACGAGGTTATAGAGCCTATGCCTTTGAGCCTTTGTTACGAAATTGGGCTCCCATGTGCTATTCAATATTGGCCAATCCTGGCTTTATAGGGAGGGTCAATCTCATGGCGGTAGCCCTATCGACCGGTCCAAAGCATCAAGTTAGCTTTCATATACCATGGTACTTGAACCCATCTGCTACTCGTGTAGTACCGTATTCTGGCTTCAATCAAACGACATCCAAAAACAAAAATCAAAATAAGGCAGGCGTCCATTGGGCCTGGGCCATCTCATTGGATTACTTTTTTGGAGCAGCCTCGTCTTTACTATCCAAAAATCAAACAGTCATATTGAAAATTGATACCGAGGGACATGAGTGTCTAGTGCTTGAGGGAGGTATGACGTATCTTCAATCGTTATCTCGAATTCCATACGTAGCCATGGAATCATCCACTGTTCGCTGGAGGCAGTGCAGAATTCGGCAAGAGATATTTTCCTTGTTTCAGCAACATTCGCTATCTCCGTATATCTATAATGCTATATCAACAAATGAGGGGACTTGGAATCGTGCGGATTATACTAATTGGACTGAATGGGTCCATTTAAGTGGCATGAGAGGTCAATACCAAGCCTATAATATTCACTTTTCGTCTCATCCACCCCAAGTCCCATCATCACCAAAGCCAAACAGTAAAACTTACACTCCCCTAAAATTACAGGAGCGATCTCGCAAGATTGAACCATTAGCTCTGGTACAAATTGAGTAAAAGGCGGGGGCTTTTTGAGATGATCCTTTGTAACAACGCTCAACAGTGCCATATTGCAGCACGTTACGCGGATCCATGATGATTAATGATGACAGAAATGGATTGAAAGTGATGGCATTATCCTTAGCTATTACTAAGATATTCAAACGCATAAAAAAGGAAACCGAAAGCTGTTGAAATTCACCTATAAGGTGTATAATTTCATTATATGATTACAACACGTAATATTAGGCTATGATTCTCTATGCATACAACACTCGTTTAAAAGAAAATTGAAAACTTTTCCTACAACTTCTTGACAGAATCAATTCTAAGATATACCTTTCTATCACACTTTTCTCACATCATTAAAGCGCAGTTTATCAAGTCTTCGGCACAAAGTATCCGTATATGAATCCCAATTTTATTTTAGTAGGAATCCGAAAATGGCTTTAAACTATTAGTAATTAAATCCCAGAATGAATGATAGTTCACAAAAAGCTAGCTATGTTGGATTGTTCGGGAGGTATCTTCGTGACTTAATTCAAGTCTGTAATAGAATTCCATAGCTTTAGTAAACAAAAATAGTGCCTAGTTGTCTTTTTCCTATTTATCATTTTTCTTTTTCTTCTTTTTGGAGCTTTTCTTTTTCTTCTTTTCATTTGAATTGTCTTCAAAAAGCGTTAGAAACGTGTTGTCATGAGATCTTGTTCTTACAAGGTCCGAAAAACTTGATCGCCGATCTGGTATTTCACCATAATCAATCTTTTCCAAATTTCCATCGTCGAAAAATTGAACCTTGCCCAAATTAAGGCTTTCATCACAATCTATCCGCAGATTTGAAGCACTAGTATCACAACCTGAACTCACGTCTTGTTGGCCAAATGTGGATCCTTCTGTTGCTGTGCGCACATTTTCGATGTCAGAGAAGCTTTTCCGACGCCTAGATGACTTTTTCTTCTTCTTTGATTTTTTAACTTTCTTCAGCTTTGCACTGAGAACGATTAATCGATCCACCAGCTCGGCTGTGGGTAACTGCTCTAACTTTTCCGCTAATTTAGAATTGAAATCACCTGGTGCATTCAGCTTCGCGCCAAGGCTTTCGGATTCTCCTGTACTTTGAGTGACGTATGTGCCGACGGAATGAACCACCGAGAGTTCATCACCGTTAAAAGTTCGCTTTTGTATGCAATCTAGCATATCAGCCTTTTCAGCTTCAGAATTCAAAGAGTTACTACTAAGCATGCGCACTAGCTTCGCTCTGTTGTAAGTAAAGCCATGAGCCATAAGATTTTCCCTTGAATATTCCCTTGTTGGAGGTTCTACAAATTCCAAAATTGTCTCATCCAATTGACCAAAGCTTTCACCAGGTAACTCGCTCGCCTTAAAGTCATCAAGTGAAGCCTCAGAATTCTCGAAAGAACTTTTACAAGCATTCATTACTGACGTGGAGTCAAGCCGGAAAGATGATTCGAAACTCCCTTCATTCCCCTGCATGTTTTCAGGCGATCGAAGCAATTGATGGGATCTCAGGGATGAATCATCGATAACAGCTGTTGCAGTTGTCAAAGATGACAATGAGACAAAGCCCTCGAAAGATTTTATTTTACTTTTCTCATCTGCAACAGGCTCGTCCAAAAACGGCTTATTTCTCCATGACAAACGCTTCTTCCACATGTTGCGATGGGTGAAAAGTTATAAATTCAACTGTACGGGGCAAAAACTGAAGTTCAACAATGACCTAAGCCTCGGGGCAAGTTAAAAAGCTTATGGCATTATGCCCCTTTATTGGGACTTTTATTGTTTGTCTAAGATATGCATTCCTTGTCGACCGTGAAATGCACAAAGTCACATACCAGTCAGTCAAGATCAAACAAAAAAACGAATGACTTCAACACCGATCCGTCATAAAAAAGACTTTTCTTAACAATCTAAGGGAGTTCTTCTTTCTACATATCTATAGACCCTTCAAACTTTTTTAAAGAAGATTCTCTGAATTGCTTTAATTGAATCAGTGTACGTAATGACGAGGACTTTAGTAAATCGACAAAATTCTAGGAAAAAGATCCGAGTCGCAAAGTCGCAATTTGAGGGATAGGTTAGAATAATAATCATTGGAGATGGAATGATAATGACTACAACAAAACTTTGAATCTTCAAGCTTTTTTCTAACCAAAAGAATTGAGAGAAAAACCTGTAAATAACGTAAAGTCTGTACCACGCCTGATGTGATAGGCATTGTTGAAGAATGGTGCTCAATTAGTCTTTACGGAAAACTAAGTTACAATTATTTTTTCTTTTGAAAAGCACTGACACATGAAAAACAAAAGTCATGATGATTTTCACCTACAATTGAATCTGCACATTTCATAGATCACGTCCTTGGAAAGTTGCCAAATGAATTAATGTCACAGAGGAAAAGTTAGAAACTTAGCAATACGATGGCTCACCTTACCATGAACAACAAACTTAAAGGGATGGTGCTTAAAAGATGCTACACACAAAGAATTCACTATTTCAATACTGGAATCAAATCAGAAAAGTCTAGAAGTGTTATCTTTCATTGTCAGGGACAGTTGTAGAGTTTTTAACAGATCCCATTGTTGGTTGTGGAAGTTGCCAACTGAATCCTGGAGTTAAACGATTCCTAGAACCTCATTAAGATATCCTCAAGAAGAGAAATGATTTGATAATTGAACATTCAACCATCAAACAAGCAGCCAAACTACGCTGTTCTGCCAAAGTTCAATCAATTAAACAAAATGACACCCATTGGCAGTCCACCTTTGCTATGATGACACATTTCTTTGAAATGGAAAAACGTCTGGAAACAGAAGGTGCTAAATTGGCTGCATTTATCCCAACTAGGAGATAGGACAAAGGAGTGCAATTGCTTAGAAGTTGCGGGTAAGGGCTAACTTTGTAATTAAACAGCCAAAGTATTCAAATTCTTGAGTTGCAAAAGCACATTTCTCTATGTCAATAAAGGACTTAGTGCCATCTCATTTTTGTTCAAATTCTTGGAGAGGTTGATTTTAAAAACTCATTTTGGCAACTAGAACACGGTCCAAGTACAGCCTTCAAGGTCAGGTATAAAGTTGGGATACCTAGCTTTGAAAAAAATAGGAGTGCTCAGAATTTCCTTGGGTAACCTGTAACTGTAAGTAATTTTCACAAGGTAAAATGATAATGCATAGTAATTTATTCATTATCCATGTTAAGATCCATTGATTTGCAAATGGCAGTCCACTCAAGCTACTGAAAATATCTCGCATATTAGGAAAAAGGAGTGCAACCCTTCGATATTTAAAGCCAAAACTCCAAAGACTGATATGAGTTGTTGAACATGTTCAGTATTGAGGGTGTAAAATGAAACTTTGAGGCTAACTGGGGTTAACAGTTTACTTCCTTTATCATTACGGCCTTATCATGGGAAGGGTATTTAAGGCTTAGAAGCGCTTCTTTTTGCGCCTCAATGAAATCACTCCTTGGAGTGAACTCAGGAAACAAGAATTGCAATGGAATATTGTATTTTTTCATCCCAGCATATTTCTTCTAAGATACTTCATCCAGTAACTTCCGTGATTCAAAAAAATGATCTAGAAGAATACTTCATTTTATGATGTAGTATTTGCACGGTTCTATTTACGAATATTTGATCCATAAAATGTTAATAACTTCTTCAATTCAGATGTCTAAAACTTTAGTTGTATGGGCCGATTTGTTATCTCTAATCATGAATTCCTGCAGAGTAGGTGTCGCAACAAAATGTGCAAAGTCAGAATTTTTTTTTTGATGACACTGGTCTCCTGTGGAACATGGATGTTGAGCTTGTTTGTGTCGTCCTTAAGACCATAGAACCAAAACTTTAATTTTTCGTATGAGATTTAAAGTGTCTTACTTTGCCAACCCTATTTTAATGTTTTCAGCAAAGTTTTGAGTACAACGTTTCCTTGTTGTTGTGAGCACTGATTCTTGCTATTTTGCAACATGAACAATAATAAAGGGAGAATAAAAGAACAGGAATAATACCTCACAAGCAAAAAAATGTGCAATGCAAATTACTATACGAGAAAGTTGACATAACCCTCACAGGACAAACTCAGCTTTAATACAGTTTATAAATGAACTTGTATGTAGTCTACTTTTGACATTACTTATCTTTTGAACATTAAGATTCTCTCGCAGACACACTTCATTTCAATTTCTGACTAATTGATGTCACTTAGCCAAAAATCAAGAAAGCGGTGACATTGCTCCGTGGAAAAGTGTATTGAAAAAATATCAATTACTCGATAATTCCAATTAATCCTCGCAGTCAAGAAGCATAGGATATATATTGCAAGACATTTGACAATAATAGATGCCTCTCATTTTGTGAGTTCCCTTCCATCCATGCTTGTCAACTTTTCTCCTAAAACATAATAATCTTTCTAGTCATCCTCTTCATCACTGCTCGTATCATCAAATCCTAAATGACCCCATGGTGTTAGATCCAACGATCGGAATTGTATGTCATCCATTCTAGAAGGAAAGTCTCCACGGCCTCGAAGGGAAAGTATCTCAAGTTCGGGCAAACTCTTACGCCTAGATGATTTGGAACCACGTGGAGATTTCACTACCCTCTCATCATCTGACCTTATGGTGAGGTGATATTCTTCCCCTTGCTGGTACATTATGTCTGCCATACTGCCTTCGTTTCCATTGGAATTTTCTTCAATTAAATTGTTACGTATGTCCTCGGAGATATCATCATGATTAGTTTTGCTGCTCCTGCGCTTCGATCTAGATTTGGAGGACGAAGATTTCTTTTTCTTTTTTTTGTCTTTCTTTTTCTTTTTGGCCTTTTTTAATTTCCTCTCTAATTCCAGCACAAGATCCGCAAGTTTTGCGGAAGGGAGTTGTTCTAGTCGCCTTGCTAGAAAGTTATCGTGATCATGCGTATCCGAAATATCTCCTTTTTGAATAGATCTACGTTTGGATGACTCCTGCGTTTCATAAGTACCTACGGAATGAATCACAGACAGGTCATCTCCCCTAGTAGATTTCCAGTTCCCCTCGTCTGCTAACTCTGCTGACAACCGTAGTGATTTACTGCTCAGCATATGGACCATTGTTGCTCTACTCCATGTAACTCCAGATGCCGATTGTCTAGATAGATCCTTATCGCTTGATTCGATCTGTTTTGTACACAGTGAATCTTGAAAGGCACCATCTACAATTTGATAATCATCGTCAAAGATCTGTGACTCATGGCATGGCTGCAATTCCATTGGGGC
>CAAAJI010001192.1:0-12397 GCA_900642245.1 Fragilaria radians | reverse complement strand
CGTTTAGTAGTACGGCTCGGTCGAAGTCCTAGTATTTAAGAATACATCATTAGCAAATCTCAAAGTTACACAAATCCACATAAGCCCTCTGGACCCATACCATGTAGAGATACTAATCAAAAGCCTTTAGGACAATCGGCTTTACTATGATAAGGCTACACAATGAGTTTACACATTGAAAGATTCTTTATCTTAAGCCCAAATCTTGATACACGAATAAATGCTTCCTCCATACACTCCTGTCTGGTGACTTGATCATCTCAGTCTTTCTTTCTTTGCTTCTTTTCATTTGTGGCCTTTGAGAAATATGCATGAATTCATCTATTACGTCGGCTATTCCTGCTGTGTCAACGAAGACAAATCACAACAAAGTTTTCCTGAATCTGCCATCTTTTTCAATTCTTTCATCCTCTCTGATGCCACTAATTTTACTAGTTTTCAATGCTATAGTTGGAAGAATTGTCACCCTTCTTCTAGTTACTACTCTTCCAGTATTTTTCTAAAATTTTGGGGCATACATTCTTTGTATATAAGCTGACCTGACAAATTCCACTTTTAAAATTCCATCTTTCACTTTTTCCTGGACAAAGTGATAACGGGTATCTACGTGCCTGCTCCGTACGCCAGTCGACGAGTTCTGCAACATTAATGGCGCACCAATGTTGTTGGTGTTGACGTGTTAACCACACTTGGTAAATCCACTTCAATACTGATATCTTGAAGAAGAAAATACAAAAATTTGATCTCTTTCACTGCTTCTGAAATTGCCATATATTCAGCTTTACTGCTGGAAAGAGTTACACCACGTTGTGCTTTTGACATCCAACAAACAGGTACAATAATTAAGACCTTAGAGAAAATCTATTTGTTGAAGAATGTAGGTATTCCTGAGTACTATTAAGGTGGAAATGTGGAATTTCTCGGTGATGCATGGAAGAACCAAGGCTTAGGATTAGCCATCTCAGCCAGAACCTACATCCAGAATGTCATTCCTAAGTTTGAAAACCTTTTTGGTAAAGAACTGAAAACCATCAAGCCTCCCATGTGTGAAGGGTATCTTCCGGAAGTATATGACACACCATTATGTTCTGATGAAGATTCAGCTAAGTATAGATCAATAATAGGATGTTGTAATT
Source organism: Fragilaria radians (assembly GCA_900642245.1). Taxonomy (NCBI): domain Eukaryota; phylum Bacillariophyta; class Fragilariophyceae; order Fragilariales; family Fragilariaceae; genus Fragilaria; species Fragilaria radians. The sequence goes on along the minus strand of CAAAJI010001192.1, from coordinate 11,261 downwards.
GGATAATTGTTTTGGAGTGGTTTGATATTGCCTATGCCACTTCTGCAATGAGTAGATTCAACATGTAACCAAGAGAAGAACATTTGAAAAAAAGAGAGGATTCTATCTTACCTTAAGACCTTTCCAAAGGGGAGACTTATGATTGATACAGCATATCCAGATCACTCTGTATACCCTGTTGAGGAACACCCTAATTGGAACAATTTCTATCCAGATGCTGAAGAAGAAATTCCAAACAACCTTCCTATGTCAAAGGGACCAAAAGTCTGGATGACTGTCTATGTGGATGCAGATCATGCACATGATTTAGTAGCCAGAAGATCCATTACAGGTATCCTTATGATGTTGAATGATATGCCAATCAGGTGGGTATCTTAACATCAGAAGACAGTAGCGACTTCAACTTATGGTTCGGAGTTAGTAGCGCCTAGAATTGCCACAGAACTCATTTTGGAAGTAAGGTTCATGTTTAGGCCATTAGGTGTGGATTTAGATGGCCCTACTCTAATGTTAGGAGATAATATGTCAGTGGTTTAAATACTTCAGTTCCTTCAAGTGTCTTGAAGAAAAAGCATAATGCAATCTCTTACCATGGTGTCCAAGAGGCTATTGCGGCTAAAGTGATGAGGTATGCATATGTAAAGAGTGAAGAAAATGTCAGTGACATCCTTACAAAGCCCTTAAGTAATGAACAATTTCATCATCTGGTAAAGAATTGGTTGTTCCTTGTCCCCGAAATTAAAAACGAAAGTTTTTTATATGTTCAGGATAATTTAGTGATTAGGATATATATATTCATAAATATATATATTTATACATCAAACAAATTAATGCAATTATCCTTGCCCTTCTATGGCCAGCAATATTTGAACATGATACTTCAACTTATTGTCTCCTTTGTGGTGTGTTGGTGTCTCCCAACTGGTAAACTCAAATTGGATCAATTTTCATTACCAATGATGTACCAAATTTATTTAAACTTCTTCCCTTCATCATTTAAATTACCTTTTTAGATCCATAAAACTCAGACTTTTTGCATTGACTACTTTCATTGATCATAACCCTCCAGTATTACTTCTTCATAGGTTCTTTGAATCCCAATTTGTCTTGGCTTTCAAAAACAGCAGTGATATCCAAAAACATTTTTTCAATGGTGTGCTTGTATCAATGTGATTGCAAACCTTACTTGCATTCTTCTGCCTTTCTTTCCCTCTAAAGTCCCTTTCAACTCCTATCCTAAGTTTTGTGCGGTTTCAATGGTCTTCTGATGTGTTAAATGACCCAAACACCAATGGCTTCTGAAACGGTACTTTCTGTCACCTTCACTGATTATTGGGGGTTGATCTGATCCTATTACCACCAAAGCTTCATCCAATCTGATATTAACTACATAGAGTGTACCCTTTAAAGTGTGAATCTTAATTTTAACGGTACGTTGACAGTATCCTTTTTCAAGCAAAATTTAAAGCCATTTCTATTTCCTCTCAACATCCAACCTGATTTCATGAATTATGTTATGCTCAGCAGATTATACATCCCATTTGGAAGATATGAAACTTCAAACAGCACAATTGTTGCTTGATTGTTCTCTTCCTTATTAATGGCAATACAATTAGCACTACCAACTTTGTTGCACACTCATGATCCCCTTTTCCCATCACAAAGACTATTTTTCTTCCCATCTTTACCCCATTTTTCAACTAATTATTGATTTGATGTTGAATGAGTCATTGCTCCAGTTTTGGCAATCCAAATATTGGTTTCCAGAAGACTGACTCCAATATCATGAATGATCCAGCCATATTCCATCTGGGTTTCACTATGTTCACCATTTTTTTGTGCTTGACACAAATGTCTTCACATGATCCATTCTCTTCAAGATAGCTGGGTGCTAATCCATAATTTCTTCTTTTGTCCAATAATCTTTGCTTTTTTAGCCCTTTACACCAGAGGTGCTGCACTTTTGTTGAAAACAACATGTTTACCTCAATTTTCAGATGAACCTTTCTTTTTGGTCATTTGCTGATGTGACGTGGACTTCTGTAATATAAACATGCTCCCCAAATGACAGCATTACATCCGTTCACACCCATCAATAATTTTGTTTTATTAAGCGTGAGACTGGGCATTGGAGCCTTTAGACAGCAATTATCTGCATGATGACATTTTAAGCACAAGTTGCATTGTGGAGATTGCCTTGCAGGAATCACATGAAAATATAGCATATGATTCTCGACTTTGATTCATCGACTGGTCTTTCTGTGTTTATTGATTCATTTTCCCATCAAGTGTGACGATTTTTTGACGAATGCTGCATATCAGGAAAAGTTTGTTGTTATTGCCATTTTGGCATCATAGCAATCATTGTCATCATCCTGATATGCAAGATTGTAAAATTGGTTCTTATCGTCCAAAGATGAGAAAACGGTTGAAAGCAATTTGACAATAATGTATTTTCATCGTTCATGTAAATCATCCTAACAAAAGAGTTAGTTATAAAGACCTAAGTTCCTTACACTATTGAAGGAATTGTTTACATAGATGATCTAAATTATGTCCGGTAGATGACTTACATTTAATTAATAACATGAAATAGCTGGGTTGGATATAAACGTCGTCAAAAATTCCCAATTTTTGTTGAGAACTTTCTTCGATCCATGATGCTCAGGCACCTAAGGTTTTATTCGCTTGTACTCGGAAGTGCAATCAATCATCATTATTTTCAAGAAAGCTGAAAGACCCTAATCATGTTGGACGAAGACACGAGAGACATTACAAAGTACATCATATGCGGAAGAGGAAAAAGCAATTATAATTGTGAAGGTAATATAGTTTTCCGGCAAAGCATTGCAAAGCATGTGATCAGTTACATCAACTTCGAGACTCGTGCCAAGAAGTCCCGCCTCATTCTACGTGTTGCTGAAGAGCTTCGAAGCTTGGGGATGATTTTTATGGTTATCAGCGATGATGGAACCACGCTGAAAGAGCTTTCTCCTGCAGAAGCAAGGAAGAAGGTAGCTCATAGATTTCGGGATGTTGCACGGGTAACAAAGAAATTCAAAGCAATCGCCCAAATGACAAAAAGCGTAAGAGCAAAAAAACCAACTTTTCATCACCGAGGAAAAAAGCAAAAGAATCTTTCACTGTCGAATAACAGTCCCTGTTTACCACTTAAAAAAAGAGAAAAACGAAAGCAGACTTTGCTTCCCGCGGTCTCATTGAAGGAAGATAAAACACATCAGTTCACACAGAGTACTGTATCAAAGACAAAAGACATTAATTCATGTACTGGAGATGACATCCTTACCGTCGGGACACCTGAAGAAATGTGTAAATCACTAAGAGTAACCCACGACCATGCACAGGAATTGGTATTTCAATCAACTCATACAGAAAGTGTTATTTATGATTCCATAATCGTGCCTTCTCTTTCCTCGCATCAATATAGTGAGAGCATAAAGAAGCGACAAACTATTTTCAGTGATTTGGTTGAATTGATTAATGCATCACCAAATATTGACTATGGTGAAGATTTTGATGATTTGTCAATGCTACTAACTAGCTGTGACGGATTGTTCTCGATGAAGTTATGAGAAAGTAGTAAGGATCCTTTTGACGTTGATAAATATTGGCAGATTGAAGTAAATACTTGAATTGGTTTTTGTTTGTTCTCCAAGACGCGCCTGCCTTTCTCTGCTGCCAATTACTCTAAGGCGAAATGGAATAATGTACTTCAGTACTAAGTTCTCAAGTTAAAATGAATTCTCCGTTCAAATGATAATCTTTTTACACTTCAAAATATGATTTTATCTTGGTATCTTTAATTTTTTGTGCATCATTTTATGAACAACATTATGATAGAAGTTTAACTTCCCAGACAATTGTAGTCTGATATTTATGAGAATTGAGTCATTACCTTCCATACCAGAATTAAAGTTATCCTGCACGGTTTTAATTTCTGCCTGCTTCTTGCATTGTTTTGCCATTTTAAGTAATTGACAGGATACATTGCAAATCAAAGATGAAATCCTTGCAGGTAATGCTGATTTTAATTGAATAAAAAGGATATTCTATATATATTTTCACATCTCTTCCTAGGCAGTATTAAGTACTGTCCCTTTCATCCCTACCGCAAATTCGGTTAAAATAAAGAACACTTCATAAGACAGATTCTAGATGAAGACAAGGCTCCAGTGTGGCATGAAGAAATGGTGGCTACAAATAATGATATTCTCAAGGTGTCACATGAATAATCTCTGTCTCACTTTAAGAGGTTGTAAAATTAGGAAGAATGAAACTAGCAATTGGAATACAGGGATCTATCTTCATGAAAGCCAGTGGTCATCTCAATACTCAAGAGTCACTGATTGACGTTTGAATCGTTGAAAATGAACCGCAAACACGGGAAGACACTTTTTTCTTGCTATGCTAAGAACCTAGACACAGACAATCAACCTGCAGTCTTAAATGAAGCGGTTAAGACCTCAATTAAGAGGATTATATCAGCTAGTTCAAATAATACAAAGATATGAACATCACGTTGATTGGATGTTTAGAGAATTCAATTTGGACCCCGTAAATATATGCAATTGATGTACAAAGGCTCCAAACTAGTGCATGCTCAACAATCTATTGCGCCAAGCAAGGTTAACTTTGTCAAAAAAAGTTGAAGAATGGATGCACCGTGGCAAATTGTTCTGGGTTCATTAGATTTAGTTTTTTGTATTTAGCGGTGACTTAAATTGATTTTATATATGTTTGGAGGTGAATGCACAGATTGGGAGACTTCTCTAATCTTCTGAGTTTGGCATACAGAAGGAGTCATTTCAATGGAAGATTTTGCAATGGAAACTTTCATATTGATTTGTGGCTCAACAAATAGTCTGTTGACTTTACAATAAGTATTAATGATATAACTTATTCTTTTTTGTAGTTACTTTTGTCGTCAATAAATTAAATCTTGTCTGCTCTTCGTCGGGTTTAGTGTAGTGTTGTTTCCACCATTTGTAAAGATGTCATTTTCGAAACGAACAATGAGATGACAGTATTTTTTCTCGCACTTTCTATACATGCGTTGTCAATACTAAGAGTAGTAACCGGCTTTATCCCTGAGCGTGGTTATCGAAAAGGCTTCCAATGTACTCCAACAGATGTTTCCACATTTTCACTAGAATTGAATAGTTCATCACAACAACCATATCCAGTCTCGGCAGAAGCATCGACACATACAACATTAAAAATCAAACGACGTCGTAATTCGAAAAAATGGAATAGGATGATTTCTGAGCTTCAAAGATATTACAATATGAAAGGTCACACGTTGGTGTCTTCCGAAGAGAATGCCGAACTAGCGGAGTGGTGCAAAACACTTCGTCGCAACTATCGATATCAATTTTCAACGCATAATGTGTCGGAACACAGACCGAAGCTATCCCAGGAGGATATGGAACAATTGAATAATCTTCATTTTGTTTGGAATGTTCAGGATTATATCTGGAATCAACGATTCCAGGAATTGTGTTCCTTTCGATCTCGTCATGGAAATTTCAATGTACCCCTAAATACAAAACTTGGAGTTTGGCTTCAAAATCAAAAAGGCTCCTATCGAGCATTCTTGCAAGGAAAAATATCTATTGGCTTAAGTCCTGGTCGACTCGCTGCCTTAAGTAGCATTGGACTTTGGGATCATATTCAAGTCCACACGGACATGTGGAATCAACATTACCAAGAACTTGAAGATTTCTATTCTACAATGGGACACTCAAATGTACCTGAAGATTATGCTGAAAATTATCAACTTGGTCAGTGGGTTATGAATCAACGAACGATGTATAAATCATATTTAGCTGGATTGCCCACCGCATTGACGCCGGCACGTATTACAAGGTTGGAAGCATTGGAGTTTCGATGGAATCTACATGCTCACAATTGGTTCTCCATGCTGAGGAGACTTGAAGAATTTGCAGAGAAACATGGACATGTAAATATACCGTTCTTAGATGAGAGTAATAGAGACTTGAAAATATGGCTCTCACATCAACGAAATCAATATCAGCGTAAGTTACAAGGAAGGCCGTCTAGTATGACAGACCAACGCCAAGCGGCATTGGAACGTCTTTCACAATTCCAATGGAGTACACCCAAAAATGAGGGTCCAAAATTAGAAGATTGGGACGATCTATTTGCTGAGATTCGTGAAAAAGGTATCGTACCAGGAATGCCACCGAAGCAACATTGGTTCGATGGACAGACAATCCAGATGCGGAAGTAAAAGATATCTACACCGACGATGATTTGCTTGATTTGTGGAATCAAGAAGATGACGAGTAGTAGTAGCTAGGATAATATCATTATTTTTTGCAGCAGGTCTACATCGAAATTGCTATACTAAGGAGGGTTACACTGAAACAGATTTATACACGGGGACCTTTTTTAGGTTTTATATAAAAGTGACGCCATAGGAGCAAGAATACTTAAACTATTTTGACTTCCAACACTTCGACTGCTCAAGGAATCGCAAGTTCCAATAGACGATGATGAATCTTGAAGTCTCTCCGCCACGGAACCGCATTCAGGAACCTTGTCGGCAATCTCGATCGCACAGAGGGCGATCGTCATGTCATTCAAAACGTCTTTGATTCCCCCACCTGTCGTACAGTGAACACTAAGCTCAACCATATTTTCACTAAACATTTCATAATCTAATTTGCGAAAGTTTCTGTAGGTAACTTTCCCACTTGATATTTCAGGCCGACATGAATCTAACAAAGCCATAAATTTATCAACCATCACATGTCCCGAACATTCCTCATCCATGGCTCGAAACAGAAGGATAAGTCTTGCTTCATATATCGCATCTTCAATCCTATACTTGGATTGTCCTGCAATCGACAATACCGTGTCACGAATAATTTCTCCTCCTGATTTGGTAAACAATGCCGAATGAAGGAGCAAATGACACATGTCATCGTAATTGCAATCACGGGAAGATGCCGCCAAACCATCAATGAGATTTTCAAAGTCAGAACAAGTCAAATTACCATTCCTATGAGACGCAAATACCTGTATCAATTCTTCTCCAGTTGGATAGGTACAACTTGATATCAATCGACAATGTCGTAGACCCACCTCCAAGTCATCGACCCCTATGGACTTCCTATCATGAGTATCAAAGGCAGTAAACACTATTTGGGCCTTCTCGTCTCGCTTCATTATATCTATTAAATTGTGAAAGCGGATCTGGTGGGAGAAAAGACTATGCTCTAAAGTCATTTGGGTGGTTGCTGCTTTCACGGCATCATGTAGGTTTGTTATCGGCTTGGCCATGGCACTCACTGATTCCAGAGCCACTGCAATTACTTCGTAAAGTGCTACATGATTTGCTGCCAACTTGAGTCGTTGTCTTGCATTGTAAGAAGCAGAGGACAATTTGGGTCGTCGCATCTTGAAAAATAAGGAGTATCACTGAATTAAGGAAACGGATGCACGATGTCATTAATTCTCCCCAAAACACCCGGATTTCTTGGGTTACTCCGAGATAGACAATCAATTTATTCTATTGACATTTTATCATTACATGTCCCGATCAAATGAAATATGGGCGACGCAAATTTAGGGCAATAAATATGCATTCTGAAGCGTATTGAATTTAGGTTTCATAAATTTTGAAGTACATTAGTCTACACATTGCCGCTGCATGTCCTCGAAACGTAATATTTCTCATTTAACAAATATATTTTCTGGGTAATCATTACATCAACATTCCTATATCTCATAACCTTCTTTCGCTAGATGCAGTGTGTATCATGTTGTTTTCTTGAATTCTCTTTCCGTGCATTAATCAAGTGTGTCTACCCAAGCCAGAACCTCTGACAACGCATGCTTAATGTACCTTCACAGTTTCAAATCTTTTATATTTTGAACAGTGCATACAACTTAAATGTATTTATCGTACTTGTGCTGTGGTTCCCTAGCATCTGCCACAAATTAAGCTCCAGCTTCAGATTACATTTTACCAGAAAGTGTGATGTATATATCAATTTTTTTATACCAGTAACTTTACTGTAATGAGAGTAGTTCCAAGAAAAAACGTTATCGCGATAATTTCAAACTTGAAACCGTCAAAAATATTTTTATTTTAAACCCACATCATACCTTAATTTGCGTTAACACCTCTGAACATTTCGACTTACCAATTTGCACTATGCTTCCTTCGAAGTCAAGCAAACGGCGATTTAGCGACCAAACTTCATCGATGAATGTCAAGACCCCGACGGAGAGCTCAATAAACGGTTCTAAGCGAAGGCAAACATTAAGTGGGGAGATTAATCATGGGTCAGAATCGATCGTTGACAAGGTACCCTCATCCCGTAATCAAACTGTCCTCCCTACCCCAACAAAGCAGCAGGTGAACCTTGGATCCTCAGCTGTATCAGCATATTACTTTTCTGGGACACCAAAGACACCATCAAACAGGGGACACATAAAAAATGATGATACGAATCACACTGGATTGATATCTATCCTAGAAGATGATCCAAGCATGAGTACCGAAAACAGTGATATTATGAATAGAAGCATTCTAAGTGACACGACAGAGTTGACTGCCTCTAATTTTATTCTCGCAGCTTCATCGCGAATGCAGCTTGCAACCTCTAAAAGTGCCCATTCTTCCAGAATCCAAGACCTATTGGCATCGAGAGAAAATGTCAGAGATATTTCGACAAATGTTTCCAGCCGAAAAAACAAGTCAATGTCTACTCCAAGCAACAAGACTTCCTTAGAGGGTAGCAGGAACTCATCAGAGAGAAGTGAAGAAAGGGATGCCGATTCTACAGCACCTGAAAAACATACACCCTCCAAACTTGATGCTAGTATGGCTTCAATTGAAGATTTGTTTGACGGCATAATTAGCGAGAAAGCATCTCCATCGTCTGAACAGTCATTACTGGCATCGCCAGAAAGCTATGATATCTTCAATGCATCTTTGAGTCTCGAAAATGTTGCGAGTCCAAACATCCCAGGTACAACTAATTCAGTATTCTCGTCACAAATTCAGTCTATCAACCTCTCCTGCGCACAGGAAAAAGAAACATATTTTTCATCACCATCGAAGAAATCAAGTATGCTAGAACTAACAAAAACGCCGTCTTCTGATGTGTCATTGCTCGCATCGCCAACGTGCAATTATGGTGTTCAGGATTCAAGCGGACTTGATTTTAGCATCAAGGCTATCAAAAGTTCTTCAATTACTTCACCGCAGAACCATCCAATGATGTTTGTCGCTAATGATGAGACTAGTGGGCATTTATCCACCATGCCTAAAAAGTCAAGTCTACTTTCACTCACAAAACTACAGTCATCACCAAAGCGAGTTGTAAATCCTAATGCTGCGGACTCACCTGCACGAAATACTCGGAGTAGCAAGAGATCAACACTAAGCATGGACCTTCTTGAACAGAAAAATCAATCGGATTCACGTTTTTTATTGAAAAGAAGAAAGACTTTACTAGAGGGCGACAATTTTGCTTCACCTCGTCGAATCTTGAATATGGATAGTGCGGTATCATCAGAATTAAATGCAGTTAGCTATATCTCCACAGTCCAAGACATTCATATTAAGAGCTCTCCCGCTACTCAGTCAAAGTCTACAATAATATCACAGGAAAATGGGATTCACATTTCAAATCAAAATTTGAATCACGGACCCAGATCGAAACCGTCTGTTGAAAGTCCATATCCAGCTACCCTAAAGAGTATCTTGAATTCAGCTCGGAAGGATCGCCATCATCTAGAATCGGCAGCGAAAAAGTCGGTTGTATTTGGTTCTCCTGAAGCAGCAGAATATAGAATTGGAAGTCCTTCAATCAATTTAACCCCAATGCCTTCAATAAAGGCTAAAGCCTTATTCCTCATACCAGGAGCTGATGAAGAAAGGAAAACTAGCGTCAACAGTCCAAATGAGGGGAATACGGATGTGAATTCGGTTGTAGCAAATACAGATATCGATGCTGCCACATTCACCCAACAGTCAACTGATTTTGATGAATCAAGCCCAGAAAAATTTTCAATTGAGGAAAGATTAAATAAAATGGGTTTGTCGATATCACAAAAGGCTGACTTGCAAATCAATTCAAACTCTTCTTCAATTTCTCCAGGTAGTGAAAGCGTGAAAAGTGGTGACCAGAAGTGCATTGATAAATTGGTTGATTACGATTCCATTGATCATAGTCGAGAGTATGAGGATACTGAGACGGCAAATACAGATGATAAGGGTGAAATGATGGAAGCCTTAGGTTCACATTCCAATATTTGGGATTTGAGAAAAACAAATGTTTTTGATTCCAAAGTAGATTCTGAGCACACTGGAGATATCAACCTTTCTGATAGTGAAGGAAGCTCCTCAATTCAAAGTTCTCGCTTGGAAGAGATTACGATTAACGTCGAAGGTAGTCGATGCGACTCTTTGTCGACGTGTCACAATCTCTCACCTGTTCCGAACCTAACCCCAAGTGTCGGCTCGAACACTAAAAGTGATGACTTTTCATCAAATGTCGATCAAATTTCTATTCATTTTAAAGGGCCAAATTCACCCTTGCCAAATGAACATCATGAAGATTCTCAAAACCGAAGTTTAGCCTCTTCCATTCCCTTATCAACTTCGTTAGCTCTACAATCATCACCCATGGATGAAAACCAGTTTACTGAGAGTTATGCTCAAAGTCCGATTCCAGTTGTTTTTGAGAAGGATAAATTTGATGATTGCAGGAATACCTCAACTTCTGTTGAATCATGCTCCCAAAATACTAAGGCTGTAGAATCAGAGAAACCATTACTGAATTTTAAGGGTGTGACATTCAATGAGCCGCCATCGCAAATTCCACCACAAGTAAACAGATTGCAGCGATGGATGAGCTCAGATGGTGTAATTCCTTTACATCCAGACAAATTAAATGCATCTCCCCAACATTGTAATGATTCTCAATTGCCTGAATCGCCTACTAGCCAAAGTGAAAGCTATGACATGACAACTGCTAATACAAACAGCTATGCTCCACCCATGGGTAATGTCGTGTGTGAGCAGGAAGATACGGAAGATACTGTAACTATGACTGTGGAGCTAGAGAAATCCATGAGAGATCTACTGAAAGTCGTGAGGTACGAAAAAAGTAACTAGAGACATCTTTTCAGCAATCGATATAACTAACCTAAATTGCTTCTTGCTACAAGTGCTAATGGCACATACCATGCAATCGATAATG
>CAAAJI010001191.1:0-12402 GCA_900642245.1 Fragilaria radians | reverse complement strand
ACTCTACAAACTACTGGGAAAGGAATGGGAAGGTATTTGGGACTAAAGGATGACTATGTTTCCCACCTCATTGGTAACTTATACGCTCCTTAGTTGGAAAGGAATTCAATGGATCGAACAGTTCATCTGCAGTATCCAAAACTCATGAATCAACCAAGATCATAATGTTGGAACATGAACACTGATTTCCAAAAGACATTTTGGATACTATGCAATATGAGGACAACTATTTGAAAAGCAAGTGTACGCAGTGTCAGCTTTCCCAATAAATGATATAAGATCGGAATGCAGCTCACAATCAAGCCAATTTAAGTTCAAAAAGTTTTCTATTTTTTCTGTTTGAAAAACAATGTCCAAAAGCCATTGTTCATTTGACACCTTTTTTTTAATCCAAAATAGTTTTCCTGTCCTATTTTTGTATTGAATTACGGTTGATTTTATCACAGCACTGAAACGAAAGCTCAGATCTCTCCAAGACCCTTGTATGTGCCCTTCTTTGAATCAACATGTATTCGGCCATAACTTGAATTAGATCACATACTCCCATCAAACCTATGCTCAAACTATTCTGAACCATTGATATGATTTGAATTCTTAGTGCTGATTTATGAAATTTAAGTTTTTCAGCAAAGTTGCATCTGCCATATTTTTGTTGGCATGGCATTTAAATTCATAATGCACAACTCCTATTCTCTCTGTTTTCAATGCACATAGTAAAAGTGTTGTGATTTTGTGAGGGATTTCATCACCTCAAATAGTATCTAGGCTACTTGATATATCCAGGAAGAAGCAAAAAGAGGAATATTCACAATTGGATGTCCATGGAAGAAAAACATGAACGAATTTCCTCGAAATGTAATTGCATATCGTTAAGATAGAGAACTTCTCTAAGCCGACAAGACTCATTTTGGGTTGTGACACACTTCTTGTTAATTTTTGTGTCTACAGGGTTCACTCTTCATTGGATTCTTGATGCAGCTAAAAAGCTTTGTGTATTTATCCATCCGAAATAGATGGATCGATTTATGTTTTTTATCGTGGTTTAGTAGCTATGATTGATTCTTGATTCATGACTCATTTGCAAAGGTTACATCTATGTCATTTGGAAATTTTCCGCCAATTTATTGCAAGTTTGCAATACTCTCAGCACCCACCCATTGAAGTATTTCAACAGTCACCATTTCATCACCACAAACATGTAAGATGTGACGCAAAAGAATCCTTACTCTGATGCCTCCCTTGTGTACCATAATCTTTTACTGCCACATTACTGCTATTCAATATCGAAGTACAGTTGACTTTAAATCTAAAAGATGCCACTCTCTTACGGTGGTAAAACATTTTTCCTTTGCGGCACTGAATATAATTCTACCTTCATTACACAAAAGATCACATCATTCTTTTTGCCTTTCTGAAGAATTAGCGTAATTTGGCTTCAAATGTCCGAACCTTTACTCCGCTTCAATCCCTTAGTCAATAATCTATCTTTATCCTGTGACAGATTTTTACCCCCTATCACCATTTGTCAACTCTCCATGTTGGATGAATTCAATTCGTAACAGCTATTAATTTAGCTGCAAGGCCAGCCTCTTGATCATTCTCTTGTTACAGCTAATAAAGCTGAATATTTCATTCTTTAATGTAGGTCATTGTAAGTTTGATTTTCTGTGGGGCTTACGTCAAAAATGGGTACCGCTATTGGGAACATGTCGTAGCCCTAGGCTCTTATCTTTGCAAGTATTATTAATACATGTCCGAGAGTACATTGAAGATTGCAACATATTGTTCGAGTAAATGCCAGTTTCAAAATTAATGTTATTGTTGAGTACGCTACTAGTGTTGTACTAGGAACTCGTTTGTCATTTTTTTCTTGGTGGAAAATGAAATGATAATCATGGCAAGAACGTCGATAGCCAGTACCACCAATCGCATTGTGAATGCTTGCTTGATATGTATTCTTCGTTATTGGAGCATTGTTGTAATTTTTGTTGCCTTGTTTGGTGTGATGTCGTTTCTTGGAGCGGATAAAACAGTTGAAAATGACTATTTTTCCATGACAACATCAGTAACTCCTAAGCCCTCCAAGGCAGAAGTTATTCCTCAATCGATCAAGGCAACAATTATTCCTCAATCGATCGAGGAAGGAGTCATTCCTCAGTCTTCCAAGACAAGAATTATTCCTAAGCCAACCAAGTCAACAATCATTCCTAAGCCATCCAAGTCAACAATTATGCCAAAGCCATCCAAGGCCAATAAAACAAAGAGTGGCAGTGTCGCACCCACTTCAAATAGGGTAAATAACTCTCAAAAGCTATCGAAAACGCAACAAACATTTTTAAACAAATATTGTGACTTGGGAAATGAAACGTCTTGGTTCCTTCCCGATAACGACCTTGATTCTTGGAGACGACGAGCACCGTTCTTTCTCATAATTGGAGCCAAGAAAGCAGGAACATCGTCGATATTCAAATATTTGATTCAGCATCCATTCATTGTCAAGGGAGGGCAGAAGGAACTGCATTCTTTTCAGCCGCGTGGTATGAGGAAATTTAAACAATGGAATACTAACGAAAAAATAGGCACAACAGTCCGTATCGATATCGCTCGACAAAATCTTTATGAGAACGACTACTTGATGCCTATCATCAGATCCAATTCGTCAATGATTAGTTTTGATGCGACACCTGATTATCTATTGTACTCTGGTCACATCCCGCAGGCAATACTTTGCACTGTACCCTGGGTTAAAATCATGGTATCTCTCAGAAATCCTATTGATCGATTGTTCAGTCATTACAACTTTCTGATGGACGACCATTTAGTACCGGCATGGTTTAGTAAGGTTAGAGAAAATCAAACATTCGAGGAATGGGTGGAGGCTGATATGAAGATTTTGAATGTTTTCGGATTAATTCCCAACGAAACACAATCTGATAATTTTTTTGGTTCCCTAGAAGAAAAGGAGGCATGGCGAAACTATCAACGAGCTCAAGTTCCTGGAGATTTTCCTATAGCTCGGTCATTGTATGCATTGCAACTTGAGGACTGGTTCAAATGGCTTCAAGAAATGGATAGGGATCCATCGGAAATTCTATTTGTATCCGAAGAACAATTGAAACAAAATGCTCAAGATGTAATGGAGAGAACTATCCATTGGCTGGGATTGTCTCCTATTTCGTTTGATACTAGCCGTAGGGAAATGGTGACACAGTATACCTCACCCAAGATGGATCCAATGACAAGGGCAAAGTTACAAAAATTCTTTGATCCATACAACAAACGATTTTATAAATTAATGGGACCCGAATGGCAAAATATCTGGGATTAATTCAAACATGAGGCTCATTGTCAAAGATATTATGCAACATATGCCTGGATAATTTACCGAATCCAACTCTTTGACTAGGATATTGATCCATTTTGTGGTAATTACCCCTCTTGCAGAGTCAGAAAAGAGGATACACAACAATGGCTGCTAGATCATTATCAAATTTCATGTCACACTCAAGATGAATTCGATCCTTACAAATACTAATGTTATTACATAATATTTGCTCCTGAAAAGTTTCACTAAATTTTGATTCATGATCAACATCCAACAACTTGTAACATACCTGCAATGGTAATACCGTTATTAAGAGACTTTCGTTGATATATCATTATTATCATTATTCCTTTTTCATCATGAGTATAGTAGAGTACATTTTTTAATGTAAGTGATGCCTTATTTGATTGTTGCTCCAATGATAACTCAATGGAAGTTGGATAAGTTTAAACTATTAGCGAGATGTTTCAAATAGCATGCTTCAATGTTAGTCACCAGCATTTGAAATCAAGTATCTGACACTGGAATGGAACATGATTTTATAGTAGACTACCAATTTTGGTTGCTATCGTTACTTGTAAACCAGCAATGGTGCAATTATTCAGTACTATATCTTGAATCAAATGTAAGCATTAGATTTGATACACTTGACATTTTATCCACCATTGAATTTTTCTTCGACAGTTGGCAAAATTATAGTTGAAAAATAATGCCTCGTAGTCAAGGCACATCTCGAAAGGGTAAGCCAAAGAAGAATGAAAGAGAAGCTGGAATGGGACGAGCCTTGGCTCGAGCACAAATAAGACGCTTCACTCCTAAATCAAATGGTAGCAGTCGTGGTGAAGGAATGGCAATGGCTCCAGGAACGACTAATATTGGAGTCGAAGTTGATTCCAACGAAAAGAAGTTGTTATCTGTATTGGAAATGGATGATCTTGCAGACTTCTTAGGACAAGCTCAACTTGCCAATCGAGCATTTGCTTCGGAACGAGAACAATTTCTTGTTTTGGATGAAGTAGGAACAGAAATTCGAAACAACAATGGCATTCGAGTTCATTGGGAAGATGATCAAGTTCGTCCTGAAACTACGGATTTTGTATTCAAGGAACTATCTGTCCCAAGACGTCCCCCCTGGGATGAAACGACAACTCCTGAAGAATTGGATGTCAATGAAAAGGAAGCATTCCTACAATGGCGTCGTGGCATTGCTGCCCGTGAGGAACAACTCTTCCAAGAGTCACAGAATGCTAGAGTGACACCCTTTGAAAAGAATTTAGAAGTATGGAGACAACTCTGGAGAGTCATGGAAAGAAGTGCCTGTGTCCTGCAAATTGTCGATGCTCGAAATCCACTATTTTATTTGTCGGATGACCTACGATCGTATGCCGTCGAAGATTTGGGAAAGCCCATGTTATTACTTATCAATAAAAGTGATTTCCTGTCACAGAAACAAAGGAAGGAATGGCATGAATATTTTCAATCGGAAGGTTGGGATCATGTTTTCTTTTCCGCTCATCAAGAACAAGAAAAGTTGGATAATGCTGCCTATGAAGAACGAAAAAAGGCTAGAGAGATCCCATTGGATGATAACAATAGTCTAATGGCGAATCAAAAACATGACAATGACGACGACGACGATATTCAAGATAGCAATCCAAATCCTTCAAAGGAGAGTAATAACGTAGACTCATCAGCTACCAATACTACTTCTCGGGAAAATATTGGAATTGAAATGCCGTTAACTCGCCAGCAACTTCTTGATTGGCTACTTTCCTTTGCCAAGCAATATGGCTGCCAACCAGATGCCCGCTTTGAGGGTAGAGTTCAATTTGGTATGGTCGGCTTTCCAAATGTGGGTAAATCGAGTGTCATTAATGTTTTGGTGGGAAGTTCTCGACACAGTCATGGAGTGTCCCGAGTGGGTGTTGCAGCTCAACCAGGAAAGACGAAGCATTTTCAAACATTGCTCCTTCCTGATCGTGATGATATGATGCTCTGTGATTGTCCTGGATTGGTCTTTCCGTCCTTTGTTAGTAACGCAGCGGATCTGATTGCTGCAGGAGTCTACCCCATTGCTCAAATGAGAGACTTTTGGCCTGTCATGGAACTCATCTGTCAAAGAATACCACGAGAAATATTGAATGCACAATATGGAATACATCTTCCAATAAAGAAAGATCTTGGCAATAGAGATATTTTTATTGCTCCACCGTCTGGTGAAGATCTCTTGACAACCTACTGTATTGCAAGGAGTATGTTGGCACCATCTTCGGGAGTACCTGATTTTCATCGTGCTGCTCGTATTGTCATTAAGGATTATGCCGAGGGAAGATTGTTGTATAATCATGCCCCTCCGACAACTGACGGACAAGAATTTCGACGAGAAACGATTGCTACGGCTCTGACAAAAACTCGAAAGCTTCAGGAGAAGCTCAGTAGTAGCACACTACAACAAGAAAAAAGTCACAAAGTGATTACCACAGTCGAAAACTTGGGTGAATCCGATGATATTCCGGAAGATGATTCAGAACTTGATTTAGATATTTTAGATTGGATGGATGGAGGTGGAGGAGGGAATACAACAACGGCAGGAAATGGAGAGAAACGAGGTAAGAGTCACAAGACGATGCAAAAGTGGGGAAAGAAGGGAAGGAAATTCCGAGAAAAAGATCCCTATGGTTGTCATGCGAATCCAGATGAGATGCTACATGGATCATCATCACATTCTACGACTGGCTTAGTCGTCATGGCTGGAAGGTATGGTAAGAAAGGCTACACACGTCCAACCAGTTATGCAGGCCCCAAGACTTCTGAGGAATTTGTCAATCGTAGCGTATTAGAAAAACGATCCATCTAATAATAAATATATATATATCCTTTCTGGTAGGATTTTCCGAGGTGACACGAGCAAATATTTGATACAAAATTCAAATATTGTTTCCTACAATAGGTTTACCAAGGAAACCTACCCATTTCATTGGTTGTGTCATGTAGGTACTAAAACATGCCCATTTTTTATTTAGAGCAATTGGTTATAAGTACCTACCAACTATTGCCTCAAACCTTGAGAGGGATTAATATGTATTAGGGAATAGCTTCTTTTTTAAAAGTTTCAAAATCTTGTCAAGCATCAATGTTGTGCTAGTCTTTACTATCAGGATGACACCACTTTATGGACATTTTCCTCCTTTATCTTTGCTCTCTTCCTCCCATGGTATGCGGCAAATTTTCGTTCAAGACTATTATGAATCATGTTACATCTGGTGAAGTATATGCATGTAAGTACACAACGTTCCCTATGAGATTGCTTTTTACAAGTTTTCCGACAATATCAATGTTTGTCCTTTTGCCATTTTCAAATCCTTTAAGTCTGCGATTGGATTATCGAGACAACTAGTTTATTTCATGTTTTTTCTCTTCTTTTTAGAATGCAATGCAATTGAATCATTAACTTATCAGTTTAAGTTGCTTTGCAATAATCCTTGGAGAATCAGCGAACTATCTATGACTGTAGTGATATTGCTACAATCAATTTTTCATTCTAAAATTGCTCTACGGTGAGATATAGAAACTACATAATGGAAAAAAATAATACATTTTAGATTACTTTATTCTTTAGTCTTGTGGAGTCTTGGAACTTCCCGACCAAGGGATGTTTGTAAATGCTCTTGAAGAATTACATCTTGTTCTAAAACATCTTCTCTCCTAATTTTTCGCCTTGAGTCCCGTTTGATTACTCCGAACCAAGTTATATCTCACATCCATCCCCTAGAATGCAAAGTTAACATCACAATGTGGAAGTATAACGAAACGCTTTTTGTGAGAATCAAAACGTTAATTGGAGTAAACACGATTTTTCAGAGTGATGGACTTCTAGTTGATCACAAAACAATTTCGCTCACAGTATCAGCATTGCAATGTTGCTTCAACTTTTCATCAATGCTTTGCTTTTGGCTACAGCTCTTGCCTATCCTAAGGTACCAGGATCATGCGCTACTGAAAATCCACTTGGTGGAAGCCACAAAAAAGCTGGAAGTTCTGGTGCATTATCAAATCTTGGACTTATCCTTAAGATCGGCGGTAAAATCGTTAGTCCAATTAAAGTCTTTTCTGTACCCGTTGGAAAGGATTTGTCGATATCACTAAGTTCTTCCAGACAGACATTTCGTGGGTTCCTCATGCGCGCTAGTCAGGGATCTACTGATACTAGGGGTTTTCTGAAAAAGGCTCTGGATGGGAACGTTCAGGTCGTTCCCCTTTGTACCTCTGCGAAAGTTGGTGGAATCGGACATAATAATAATTCTGATAAGAGCAGTGTCAATGGGACTTTGAATATTCCTGCTGTATTGAATGACTTGAAGTTGGAAATCACTGTCGTTGTTAAGAACAACGCCCAATCCGTGTGGTATAAGTCCGATTATTCCCTTAAGGCAGCTTGATGTAATTGACAAGGTATCGGATAAAATTTATAAAATGTTATGCCATTAATTTTTCCTGCTGATGTACATAGATATAAAAATGCATTTGAAATATATGAAAGCCAACTTTCGATACGCTTTTTTGACAGATGAAATTTCAATTTAAATCTGACTTGTTTTATGTCCTTTAAACATGAATTCAATTCTTAGGCGACTTTGGTACTTTGGTAAAAGCTGAAAACTTTCTTTTGTCTGTAAGATGAAGTGCTACAACGTTCAATACTTAGACCTACAGTAAATTTCTAACCAATTGGAATGGCAACACAGCATCACATATCAACCTAACCTAACCAAATGTACAATTTAAGCTATGAATCACGTTCAGTCTCAAAGCATTGAATTCCCCGGTAGGAATTTATCGTCATTACGCTGTTTGACGCTTCCGGAGATATTATTCTTTTGAAACCCAAACGCTCTGTTCTTCACTTATTGAGTGTATGAATCAAATACAATTTCCTTGACTTGAAAACGGTTGATAAGACTATCATCAACTGAGATCTACACTAACCATGACCCAGAGGCGGATTCTGCTACTTTAGGAGGTAATGAGCCATATTTTTTGTGTTCCTTCTTTGACAAATGACACTCTGGACAAGTGGAACATGCATGTTCAGCATCTTGTGTGAGACCAGGCTACTTCATGGTGCTCCTGATGGTCTTTTCATTGCAAGTTTGCCTTGGATGAATTAAATAATTATGATACAAGGATTGAATCTTCTATCTTAATGATTGAGGGATGTATACTTTTTTTATAACATAGAAGACCATATCCTTCAATGTGTTTGATTGAGTAGTGGGGTTGAGATAATCCTTTTTCTCAGAGCCCTTTGACTCTTGTCTGTTCTTTGAATGTCAATGCAGAAGGCATTGGAAAATTGATGTTACTGTGTTCAGAGTCTGAGAGAAGTGTTAGTGCTGCTCAGATTTGCTTTAAATTGCTGCATTTATTGATCTAGATAAATGCAACAATTGAAGCTAGAGATTCTCAGGAGAAATATATGACTTAGTTCCTTCCAAAGTGATGTGATGGATGAGCGACTCAGAAAGTATTGCTAAAGTATCACTAAATCAGATGAAATAGCATCTTCTGAAGAATCTCAATCCAACTAGTGACTAATCTTGGTGAAGAAAAGTATCAAGAAGTCTCTTGAAAAACTCAGCAGGATAGGAAATATGGATAACTTACAAAGGCACATGCGTAAATGATGAATAATCTTGCATTAAATAACAAATTAGAGTCAAAGTATGCAAGGAATAATTCTTCGTGAGCTTTCAGAACCGGGAATAAGATGTGTTAGAAGCGTCAGAATTTTACATTTCGATTTTGTGGTACTTGCGTGCAGTATTGCATTTAAGTGACCGATTAAGAAAGTTTGCTTCGATTGTATTTTCCTTTAAATAATGCCAAGGCATAATACCAAAATGCCTTTTAATCTTTACCCTCTCCAAATCGTAATAAATGCTAAGGTTATACCTCAGATTGATCTTAAGAACAAATATATAGCATCTGACACGACGTGAAAAGGAGAACATTGTTTTAAGTCGCAATTTTACTGTATGCGGGAAACGTTTCCTTTCATTGAAGTTTGGTTAGGAAATTCTTCGCTGGAATTTCATTAATTCACCATGGTTGATTCGAAAACGCTTGCAAGGAAGAAAACTCAGCCAAAGTACAAGAAGGCTCCACAAGCTCCAAGGTAAGAAGTGGAAAAAGTTGTCGATTTATTAGAGAGCTAAGAAATAACCCCTCCTAGGAGATTCAAATCAGCATACATGTTCTTTTCCTCAGAAAAGCACAAGTCGATTCGAGAAGAGTTACTGGCATGTGGGCGAAGCGAAAAGGTAAGGGTAATATTTCTCCTTAGTCAAGATGATAATTTGATTCAACTGAATCATGTCTTGAACTCGAATATAGACCACAGAAATTGCAAAACTTGTATCACATGCTTGGAAAAGCTTAAGCGACGACGAACGTATGTTGTGGGAAGAAAAAGCACGTCAAGACAAAGCTCGATTCCAGGTTGAAAAATCGCATTACACAGGTCCTTGGAAAGTGCCAAGGAAAAAGCGCATGAACTCAGATATAAGGATTCCCAAACGACCAATGTCTGC
The DNA here is from genome assembly GCA_900642245.1 of Fragilaria radians. Taxonomy (NCBI): domain Eukaryota; phylum Bacillariophyta; class Fragilariophyceae; order Fragilariales; family Fragilariaceae; genus Fragilaria; species Fragilaria radians. The sequence continues at coordinate 2,487 of CAAAJI010001191.1, read as the reverse complement.
ATTTTTGGCTTTTTCTCATGCCAATCGAGCGGAAGAGAAAAAGAAGCATCCCAACCTTACAAACAATCAAATCACTAGGATTCTTGCAGAACAATGGAAAAATGCTCAAGATCACGAAAAAGAGAAGTTTATCGAAGAAGAACGCGCTTTACGTCAAAAGTACCTAGTGAGTATTGCCCTTTGGCGACATAGTCAAAAGAAAACGTTACTTTCGCAGCGACAGGAAAGAGAGGAAATGGCATTGAAAGAGGTTGCGGACAGGGAAGCGGACCGTGAAAAAGAAGCCGCAGCTGAAAGATATGAATATTGCAGTTCCAATTATGACATATCTGGTGATCACTATCATTCAAAGGGAAGAAATCCAGTTTGGTCATCCTTTAACTCTCAAGAAGCTAATGATGTTCCAAGTTCAAGCTACGACACTCGTAATCTCTATGAAGAGAAATCATTAGCGACGTACAATGGATCAAATTCATGGGGAGGATATGAAGAATATCCTAACCTTAACCACAGCGGCACAATGTATCCAACTCGTTACTCTAAATTACAAGAAATTTCCCAATACTATCCATCGGAGGAAGACTCAAGCGAGTATTACGATGCTGTCAGAGGCTATCTAGGTAAGTGAAGCCATGTTGATAAGTAGGATGAACTATAAAATTGACTCAATTATCTTAGGTTATTGGGATAAAAGGATGAATTACTTTCCACCTCCAACAAGCTCATATTCTTATAGCAGAAGTCGGAATTTAGCAATGACTCATGGGGAAGCTATAGGGGCTGCATCGTTTCACATACCCCACTCTGGTTACCCACCGCAATATTCTTACCTTCCTGAATCTGAAAAGAGGATAACGAATGAGATTTTGACGGAATATCCCGATTTTAAAGTTCCTATATCCAGAGGAAGCTAAATCGGAACGAAAGAGTGGTTCAGATAAGGACATCTATGGCCTTCAAATACCCCATATATATATAACAGAAGAAGGTTTCTACTCATTGATATAGACCTCACGGAAAATTTACTCAGAAAGTCTATCCACCCTTTCATCCTATCAACACAAACGATTACATGAGAATGATTCTATGGTCTTAACTTACCTTAGCTTTTCCAACAAGAGATTGCAATAATCCTTTGGAACTATAGTTTTACAAAGTCAAATTGGTGTGATTTCTATATCAATAATTGAGCTGTAGACCACCAGGGTACTATTGGTGCCCTAGCTTGATATCCTTGGCATGATTGAAATAATTACATGGTATGGTTCAGCACTTGTTGAATAGGAAGACTAACTCTAGATTTCATACTCAGATTTTATTCGCACATTAGCGAAACGCTTAGTGAAAATGAAACTTAGTACTTTCGATAGCGTATCAATAGGAAGTGCAATTATGAGGGTTTGTACGTACTAAAGGTTACCATCAGATTTTCCAATTGTTTCTCGCCTTGAACAACCCATTCAAATTTTCTAGTGTACTTGCATGGACCATAATGATTCGACAAAACACAATTCTTGAATGGTATCATGTCGACAACGTCTCCTCGAACATATCCTAATGGCAATTGTAGTCTATCAGATCGCTCATTGGAGTCATATAACGGCACCTATGGGAAATGATCCTCATTGTGACCCGGCTGATATACCTTTGTTATCACCATCTTCGTCACCGTCATCGTCATCCTGTGTGGGAGGAGATATGAAAGCTCGGAATACAAAATTCAAACATTCGAGCAAAGTACAATCAACTGGAAAATTACCAACTAGGAAACAAACAACCTTCCTATTGGGAATATTTTGTCAAAGGAATGATACCAAACATCGACAATTGTCACGATCAACACTGTTGGGGGAAACCGAGTTGCCTCCGTCTGTATATTCTCGAATCTGTACGTTGCAAAGCTTTTTAAAAATGGCGGAATCTACGAATGCATCCGAAAATTCTTACAACAATGTCTGTCAAATAATCTATACATTTGTTGTGGGAGGAGGAACGAATGTTTCATCTTCTGAATATCCATCAGATATCATGAATCGACCTGATTTTCAACTTTTAGTCTCTAACGATCCACTAACAAAGGTTGAACCAGATGTCGTATTGTTAAACATCCAAGAAAACATGAATCATGGCAAAACACCGTCTTGGTTTCACTATGCCTCCACAATTGTTAATAAAGGAATTGATTATGTTGCCAAACTCGATTTGGATACGCTTGTTAGTATCCCTCAACTCTTATCCTTCCTACAACAAGAGTTACGACCACGACCATCTCTTGCAGATACTCAGGCACCTCCCAGAGTCTACGGTGGTATCCTTATGGACTTTGAAGCGTGCGGAGGAAAGTACTGGCCGACTCGTTGTTTCCCTGCCAAGGGTAAGATTTATATGAGTGGGCAATTCTACTTCCTTTCCTATGACTTGGTAGAATATACAGCACAATGGAGAACGAATCACTCCTTCAAGGAGCGAAAATTTGAAGATTTATCC
>CAAAJI010001190.1:0-12419 GCA_900642245.1 Fragilaria radians | reverse complement strand
AACAGGAACTGCTGTAATGTTTCCTGACTTTTGTACATCGACATGGGTTTTGAAAAGACTGGAACCCCAATAGTTCATTTTTGTATTGGTCGTATCCAAAAACATGGTGGTGGGACCATTCTGAGATGAAGTTACATGTTCCGTCAAAAAATGTATGTTCCGAAGTGGACGAGGATCCATATGAAGAATATCAAGTTCCATTTGTTGGAGAGTCGCTGTGAAATGAGGATTCCCTTCAATTCCATAGAAGCAATAATGTTCTGGAAGCAGAGACTTCACGTAATGTTGGTGACTTGACAACGACAAACGAGTCTGATGTTGAGAGATGCGTTCGTGGACCCAACGTGATAAGATTCGAGGAGTTATGAATGATTCATGCTCTATTTGAAGATATCCAGTTGTTGTATTGATATGAAAGTACCCATCCTCAATTTCAGGTAGGAAAGAATCAATGACTTTGTGTACGGCATCTCCAATGTTGGATCCAAGATCCCAAAACAAAAATGGACATGGTCTTAGAGATAATTTTGTAACATATGGACCTGAATTATTGGTAATATTCTCTTTGATTCGCTTTTTGAAACGTTGACGTTGCTCCTTCATTCGTTTGGCATTCCTATCTGCCCAATCTTGTTCTAAGTTAGAATTGTCGATTGGTTTGATGAACATATTATGTTCGAATATTCTGCCCAAAATAAAGGAAAAATAGAATCCAAGGCAAGATAGCCATATTGAAACAAGTTTTATGGAAGACCATCGGTGCGTGGGTCGGACAAAAAGTACCATTGTATAACCATGAGGTGCTGGGTGCACAGATGTGATTTTTAATGTTTTTCATCGGAGGTCTAGTGTTCCACTATCATTAAAAATAATACTCTTACTGCAGTTGCAACCGTAATGACGTCAACAAAAATCCAACAAAAAAATAATAATGCACAACACAAATGCAACCTTAGAATGACGAGTCCAAATTAATAAATGAGTTGTTACCACCAATATTCTTCTTGATATACCTAACAAAGAAAAATAAATGGAAAATTCTCGGGAACTAATGTCACACTTTCCAAGCTACCTGAGAGAGATGGAAGAAAATATATGACTTTAATTGGCAATGTTGATGGGAAGACTTGAAATATCCTTAGATTTCTTGCACCAATACGTTACATGAAAATAACCTCAATCCCAATTTTTAGGCTCAATCGTAGCATAACTTGATTTCCTTTAACACACCAAAAGAGTTGTTTGAATGGATAATAGTGACCAAGAGATGCTAAAACGATCTTGATACATCTGGCCTATTATCCTTAATTCGATTTACGTGTTGAATATTTACTCAATTAACTATTCATAAAATATCACCGTTAAAGATTAGGAAACATTGAGGACACCTTGCCATATAGAGCGATGTTCCAATAACGAAGGCATCGCACTGTACAATGCCTACCTGACGCCATATGTGCACTATGAAAACTTTAATGGAATCAAGCTGTCTGGTAAGAATTGGGATAATCAAGGTAAGTAGCACCTACGATTATCCGTTATGAATAGCTGTTGCAGATGTAATCTTAAATGGGAGGTGATTTGCAAGTAGTTACGGCTTTTTCTAGCTGAATTGGCATCTGATGCGAGAACCAAACAAAGTATAAAGCACTTCATTGGAGACTATACTACCAGTAAATATGAGAATGTCTCAATATCTGAATCTTGAGACTCAATCGATTAATTGGGACAGTCAATTTCTAGACATGACATTCTACCAGTGTAAAATACATGAAGACACTCCTCAATATCTAGGCTCCAAAAACAAATTAAGTACTACGCCAGTTCATTGGTCCGCTTAACTTTTTCTGCAATATGTGGCGATTAGTCTCTTTCTTATCTCGCAAAGCTTTATTCTTTCAAAATCAAGTTTGGACGGCTTCCGACATTCGTTTGGTATGTTTAAAAATGCAAGAGGCCTCAGTTACTTTAATCTTATCCGGATTCCTGCAAGGCATTTCCCCTTTACACCCATCCATCAGATCATCCCTTAGCCGAGATCATTCTGCAAGAGAAAAGCCTATGGTCACATCCATTCAAGATTTCATCATTTCTGCCTATCTTTGACAACGTGAGTTCAAATCAAAACGAGAAAGATATGTCATGACAGCTAAACCATCAGTATGTCACCACCCACAAAAAATCATTGATTTACTAAAATAAGCTCATGTGCAAAATTAAATCTAAAAAATATCATTCTATTCCAAAAATTCTCCAACTTACTGCATGGGATAAGAAGCACGTGTGAAACTAAAAAGGCTAAAAAGTTATGAAATCAGGACGGATCAAATTGATTACTTGATCATAAAGAAGACTTTTGGGTTATACATCGAAACGAAGATACACTTGAAAACTCCATGTAAGATTGCTTACGAGATGTGATCAATGATAATTAGATGGAGAATCAGAAGCTCCATTAATGAAAGTCATGATGTTACTTAACATTGCAGTCCATATGAACGTATATGTTAGGCAAACTCCGCTGTCACTGCTTTAGAATCTGTAACTCATAAATCATGTTTGCAGCCAAACACTGCCGCAAAATGTAAACAAAGAAACATCTCAGTTTCACATATATCAAAGCCATATATCATTGCCAAAAGAAATTGATTAATAATTTCAAACAAAACAAAAATTGCGAATTTTGTGGAGACACTATAAAAGATTGTATTTTTGTAACTTCTTTGGATTCACATTTTGTTAGCAAATAATAAAGACCCTCAAAAAGAATGTAAGGGTTAGGGACTTACAGTTGCATTCAATTATAAAATCGGCTGTGAAAACAGATATTGTTTGACATGCAAAAAAGGTGGTGATAACGCTGCTGCTTTCCTTATTTCTACAGTCCACTTTTCTATGCCCATTCTTTCGCCCTTTAGAGTTCACATACTTGTAACCCTTTGTTCATAAAGGCAAGTCCTGAGTATTTTTTGACTCCATGTTGTTGAGGCTTTGAAGTTTTCCCACACTATTATCTTTGTCCTCCTTGAATGCTTCGACTTTGCTTTAATACTTTTGGAGATGATGATGGAGAAAATGATTGATTAGATCCATGTCCATCCTATACACCTTTCCTCTCAAGGGCAATAGAGAATGGATCCACTGAATATTCTTCAAATGATGGCACATCACCTCCAATGGACATTTTTCTGTGTCCACCCCCAACGTGTATCCCCTTCAAGCAAGCAATAAACGCTTCTATTGCCTAAGATATATCATTTTTTCTCCAGCTGTTTGAATGCCTTTGATCCTCTTCAATATGAAACCTTAAAGGTTGATTGTTTGCATATTGTTCCTTTCTTATCAATCAATATTTTCATAAAAATAGATCAAAAGATTGAATGCACTATCAATTTGAAGCAAACATGCAATATTGAAAGTGGTCAATTTGATTTCATTTTTGGCTACGCCCGGTTGTTACCTTTGATTAAAGGGCCGTTTGGATCGGATCTTATCGATCCCCTAATATATATTGTAAAATTTCATGAAAAGACAAATACAACTTTGGTGGGCTTCCCCCAGGCAAATATCAACTAGAATCATAGGTCCCTTCTACAATACTGCAAAGAATAAAAAATACTTAAGAGATTGCATGGTTATCAATTATGACCTTCATGTGATTGCGCCCTTAAATTCGTGAATGAATTGAAAATGACCTCGTAGACTTTATTTGCCTATATATTGCTACATAACGATCGTAGAACACATTCTTTGTTCGTCACTAAATGAGACTGTCAAATTGTTTTTCACAATTGATGTTTGTCCCTGCACACTTCCTTTTGTGGATTGATAAAGGAATACGTAGAACTTGATACGACGATATAATCGATGACGCTTGACAGAATAAATGAAAGTTGACAAGTGTTGACAAATTTTACATCTTGAATTGAAAAGTAAGATCATGAGCAAATCGAAAATGTCTCTACCTTCATGGAAGAACAGTTTGTCAAGCAAAATGAATTCCTATTGTGCTTTAGAACATGATCTCATAGAAGAAAAACGCTTGATGCATAAGAAAGTTACAGCTGCCAGTCCATGTAGGAATCGGCTTTCGTCTGTTGATAAAATTGTTTCGTCAACGGGTGCCTTATTCACTGGGAAATCTCCTGAAAGACCTGAAAGGTGTAAAGAGGAAACCTTCAAAGGTAATAGGCGTGGAAAATCGGTTTTTGAAAAGTTGAATGTATCGAACTGGCATAGTTCTGATTTTGAGAAAAACGAGGCGAAAATTCAGTTCTGGAATCATCTTGCACAAAATTCAGCCCTCAAGCAAAATGATTCATTCCCTCATGAAAAAAAGGAGGAGAAATTTAACGAGAAGAATAATTTGACAGTGGTCTTCCCTCAACTACATATCCATTGCGGAAGGGCTGATATTGTCTTCATACGAAGAAGGACATTAGAATTTGATGATTCTAAAAACTGTTACGGTCAAGCCTTTGTCAATCTCCCTTTCCATCACAAAAAGAAGAAAATAGATATTGCAAATCAGGTGGTAACGGGGAACTTAGTTCATTCTCAGATTACCAACAAGGCAGCATAAGAATTTACGATGTAGACTGGAACCCATGCTACATCTATTCAATAGTTAAAGTCCACAAGAATAAGTCTTGTTAAGGTCTAGTTTGTTTTTCATACATTGAATTGCGTTCAAATCCAAACATGGAAAAAGCATAATGCTTCTCTGAAGGAGACATAGAACAATTAGACTTATTAATTGCATCAAATATTTCAAAATGTCATTGAAGAAGCACCTTTGTTGGTTCCATTAATCTCTGACCGAATGCATTTGTTGGCAGGTTTTATTGCTTTAATTTAGTTAAGTATGCTTCCTAACTAACTATTCCAATAAATTCTTCAATGTGCTGTGTCCAAGCTTGTTCATGACAAAAATGTCCAAAAACTATTTTGGCATAGCCTCAACCATGCAAAAGGATATTGGCAAAACGCTGTAGAGGATAGAACATGAACCCTCAAGAGTAGATCATGTAGAAAGGAACCGCGCCTCGAATATTTTAAAATAAAAAAATAAGTCAAATATGGTTTGTATATCTTCTTGCAGAGAATACTAAAGTACACCTTTGGTTGCCAATTAATTAAAATTGGAACCATGGATTCCATAGCCAAATGAAGCGAGTAGTACACTTGCTGATACTGGTGCTGGACACAGCAACATACCGAGGTAATGTACAACATCACATTGACCCTAATCTTCAAGACTGAATGAAAAAAATCAGTGATCTTTTCACTCCCAGAATACAATTACAAGAAAGATATTTCATACATTTTCATTTAGATAGCATTTTGAATTGTTTGAGTACTTATTGCTTGCTTATCTGTCAATACCTTCTTGCAGAATTGCATTTTTTCCTCAACTTCATTGTTATGGGTTTTCAGCTGGGGAATCATCCACGTTCTAATAAAAGACTATCTCAAACTCAGAATCTCAATAAGCACTTCATTTTGAAGTAGACAAAAAACGCCCTCAAACGAAGAGTATTCATGTAGCCAGTATTTTTTAGACACAACATTAAGCCTTTGTAAATATATGAAGCTGTACGGATAAATGCACATCACTTTTGAGGAATAATCATGCATTACAAGCACTCTAATTTTGATTGAAAAAGTTGAATACAATATATGGGTCCAAAAATACCATTATTCCTGAAGAGCGTATTTCTTATAAACCACCCATATAATCAGAAAAAGTTATCAAGTAGCATATTGGTTGACATCACTACGATAAAGATCTTGCAGTATCAGAAAATGCTGTTGCGCTCCCCATGGGTCCATAAATAGAATCAGATTGCTATGGAAAGTTCGAATTTCTTTCGCTTTCTTTCGTTCAAAAGATGAAGGTCAAACATTCAACAAATCACATGCCTAGTTGAAATGTTTCTTCTAAACTCAGCAAATATGCAGACGTGATTGAAAGTATAACAAAGGTACTAAATGTGAATAGTACATGCTCATTTTTCTTAGAAGCATCTATATGGGCAGTAAGTACAATATAGCTTGCTACTCAACAATTTACATAAGTACAAGTAGTTTTTGGGTGGAAAATAAATTTGAATTTTCAATTTAGTTAAGATGGGAGTCATTAGCTGCGTAGGTGTAAATGACCTCAGAAATTACAAGAAAAATTCGAATCAAATAAATTAGAAGCTACACAATTGGTGAGGCAGGCTTAGCTCTAAACTATAAGGAATGCTTTGAACCTGTGGTAATACTTAAAATCTCTGGGTGTGAAGATTATTGGAATATAGACTGTTATTCGCCAGGCAAAACGTTCGGCAGGAAAGGATTGTAGACTTGGATTCTAGACTCGAATTCAAGAATTATAAAAGTTATCATGAGTCTATTTTTGGTCAACGGTAGTACGGTCAGCCAAAGGGTGAACTAAACTAGTGATTGAGGTAAGGGTCCCTCAAGCCAAGAGAAGCAAAACAAATTGAGTAAACCATTTCTTGTTGTCGTTTTTATCTCTGACGTGATTTTCATAAATCCCATATCAACTACTAGTGAGATACTTAGCTCCTTGTAAAAACACTTCTAACTGTGACAACAAAATGAAGACAACAGAAGAAAATTTGAGTGAGTTGACCGAAAATGTTCGGAGTTTCAAGGCAAGTACGTTTTGTTCTCGAGGTTCACATGAAAGAATCGAAATCTGCTAGCCAATCAGAAATAGGGAAAAACGCTCGCGTCATTCGATTTCCAAAGGGTTTTGAATTTGATTCAAGCTACGGAATTCAAAACCAAAATTAGGCAGGCAGTATTCGTTTGGCGGCGACGGCGCTCAGCAAAAAAATCTTAACGGAAAGTCGCACCCATTTCAATTCTCCAATGTCATCGTCAGTCACGAAAGATGGAAATCGAAGAGGTCTTGGACTATCCTTCATGAAGAAATCATCAAATAGACGTGGGGATACGGCATCAGTTGCATCCGGTGAAGAATCTGTAACTGCAAAATCCAAGAAACTTCGCCGAATTCGTGGCCTGTTGACAGGTGAATCTCGTCGTGAACGTCGAGCGAAGAAACAAGCAGAACGTATTTCCGATCAAGGAAGTATTCCTTCTCAGATAACTCATCCAATTGCACCTGAAGATGATGAGGAGGAAGAGACCGTATATGGAGTGAACGTGGAGAATCAATCTACCATCATTCCTCATCCTGTTTCTCCAAAGGATTTATTATCCAATCCAAGTCATGACGAAGAAGATTATGATGAAAATGATGACGAACCTTCGTTCTTGACAGAGGATGATACTTCCGTGAATTTCCGAGTCCTTCAAGTCATTTTACTGTTGATGGACCCCAAGACACGCCGATTTGAATTGTTGCAACTCGAGTTTGATTCCAACAAGGCGGTAGTGAGAGACGTGTTGAGCCAAATTCCCTACTCGGTAACAGAGGAAGCCCTCCGCAGGCAAACTTACATCGGAGTTTGCGATCGTACTGGTCAAGAGCTCTACTTTTCCACTCGACTTTGTGACATCTGCACTGCTGCTGACGTCCTTCTTGCGATCCCCTCCGATGTCGAAGCCCGAGAGTGTGCAAGATTGGCCAGACCTATCTTACGAGATAGGAATGTTATTCAAATGGTCAGTAGTTGATATTCCGTTGTATTTATTGCTGTGTCATTGTTTTTTATGTAGCTAACAAGGTCATTTGCAAAATTACACACATTACAGTTGAAGGCAAGTGGGGTGGACACCACAAGCTTGGAAATGGCTTCGCCTGCACCTAAGACTCCTTCCAGTGTTCCATCATCTCCAGCTGTATCATCCTTGTTACCAATACGTGAATCAGCTTCAGCTCCTTCCCCAACGCTAACATCACCCATACCTGCACCAGAAGTGCCACCGTCGACATCGAATGCTATCGTTCCTTCTAAGGACGAGGCGCATGTTGCAGATACTATTGAAGCCACAATAGCTCCACCCGAGGAAGCCGCTCCTCCTGCCGCCAGCGCTGCAAAACCCTCGGTATGGAGCAAGCTAATGGCTCCCAAATCAGCCCCGAAGGCTCAGTCAAATACTTCTGAGGTAAAGCCGGAAACTTCACTAGCAAATCAAAGTAAGAGCACTGCCGTGATACCCGCCAATTCCGACAAAGACAAACCTGCCGAGATAAACAAGTCGAATTCCGTTGTACCGAATCCTCCTCAAATTTCTGTGATTTCAAAATCAGTCGAACCAAAATTAGAAGCATCCAAGCCCTCAAATTCTAGCTCTGATGTTATCCCTAAGGAAAAAATCAATGTCTCTAAAGATCCCAAGGGTATTAGTGCGAATGACATTCCTAAAGGAAATAATCCTAAGGCACCTGAAGTCGAAGTTGCTGCCAAAGTGAAGCCTACCCTTAAACCCAAGCCAGTGGTTACAGAGAACCCTGTGGTGTCTCCAGCAATCCCATCGTTGGAATCGCCTCCGTTGAAGGAGACTGCGCCAGTTATCGAAAAAGTACCTAATGAAGTAACACTCGAAGAAACCATTGAGGACACTTCGGAGCCTGCCATTTCTCAAGTGGAAGAAAAATACGATGGATCTCGCCGCACACTTTTTATTATTTTAATTGCATCTCTTGCTATTCTGATCCAAGTAGTGCACATGTCTGTTACGGCACCACTGAGTCCTGGACATACCCTCTCTCCCAATGCTTTTATGAGTAAATGCGGATATCGTGCCTTGTTCTCATCATCCTGTGAGGAATCATCGTTAATTATGAACGAGGATGGCGTCTTGTCAATGTACGCCTCAGACGGGTCCCTTAAATGGGAAATGATTGGTAGCACATGTAAAGTCGTATCGGATACATGTAAAAATGGTCTCACGGTTAATGCAGATGGAAGTTTGGTAATTGGAGGGAAACGCATTAATGCAGCTGCTATTTATGGGACACCAGAGTTTTCTCCATGGCCCTTCACTGTGGCTCCTAAACTTCGTTTGGTGAAAGGGAAAAAATAAAGTTGAGTTTACTCCTTCTGATGAGTATCAATTATGGTACTCATCAACTACAATTGAAACGAAGCTGTGCATGTGGAAGGCAGTGTTCTGGCATCACGCCACTGTTTTGATTGATAGACGTGGTATTCCCGATTTCTCTTGAATTTTCGTTCGCATTTTATTTATGTCTTTTAATTGAATCTGCATGCTCTAGTCTAAGATAATATGTAGCCTAAAAACTAAGTTCTTTGAAAATTAAAAGATAAACAAATTTGTCGCGCAGCAAGCGAGACCAAAAGTTCGATCATGTTGTCACCAAGCACTAGACTAAGATTTAAATACGCCGTTTCTTTTAAGAATCTCTAATACAAATTTAAACACAAGAAATTTTGGAACACTATGGAGCAATCATGGTGGCACTTACAACTGTAAAGTGAAAGAATCATTGTCATCCTTAATTTCAATTTTGGAATTCCAACTCTCTAGCGATATGGTGCCACTATGTTGCATCTGTATTGCATGTTCCAAGTGCTCAATCGCAAACTCTCGTTGCTTTAATTTTACCTCCAGCTCACGTGCACTTTTCCGCAGAGAATCTCGTTCTTCCTTAAGTTGGTATACTTCCATATCATCTACTTTGGAAGATAATACGTTGGTCATATTCAAGGCTTTCCTTAATCTCGGCATGTAGTCTAATTTGGATGAAAGTTGTTGTTGTTGCTTATTATGAATGCCGCTTTCTCGATCTGACAGAATGGTGATCATACTTAATGCCAATTCATGAATACTAGTATCAATTGCATCCGCAAATTTTGCAAAAAAGACTGAAAATTCACGATGATCCAATGTCCCATCATGATTTACATCGACCTCCTCAAAGACGGCTTGAATAAATTCGGGAGTTATGCGAACAATATGCTCTTGTTGTGTACAATATTTCGTGAGAGCTCTGTTTACTTCGGATAAGGTAAGGGCGTGATTCCCATCCAAATCCCAATGAGCAAAGACTTCTGGTAATAATGACCAACCCTTAATATCTTGTTCCATTTTCTCTAACCTCGTGGGGGTCTTTTGCATTACCTGCGTCATAACTGTGTTATCCTTCTCTATATCATCATTATTCATCCTATGCTTTTAGTAACATGGAAAAGAAGAGCCGTCGTTGCCGAGAAGGTCGTATGACGTTTCGGGCTAATACTGCCGGTACCACTCCCACAGTAGATTATAATCTAAGTATGTACCGTACGCAATTATAATCATACCGTCATCTATGTACAGTACGCAATTATAATCATACCGTTATCATTGTATCACTTTCGTAATGTCGCAATGAAACCATTGGACATTATTCGGCTTTTTAAACAAGGGCGTCTTTAACAAGAACGTACTACAACTTTCAGATTTATAAAGACTCCACTAACAACGGAAAATATTCTACATAGATCGCAAACATTCCTTGAATCATAAAAAGTTGACTTTTCAATATGATGCATTAAGTTGGCCAATCAATGTCATGTCTTGTGTCCTCTTCATTAAGCAAAGTATAAACATAGATCAATTGCCAATTCTTTAGCTACTTTACAAACTGATTCTTTAAGAAACGTACCGTCCTGTATTCCTCAGTTCTTGTCGCCAGGATGACTTATTGTGAGTTGATATGTTCTAAGTCAAGAAGTCCGCTACCAGAGCTATGTGTCGTATGTATTTATCCGAGAAGAATATGGTTTGATACTTTACAGGTGGGGCAAATAAAGTCTCCTGTTGACGAATGAACCTTAAACCAACACGAGTTTACAATAGCTATACATTAGAGGTTGCAGTGAAAGCAAAGGTAATTTATATTTTTACTCCAAACTATGAGCATAAGTTCAAGTGATTTCGCTCACAACACTCCATTTAATCAAATGTATTTTTGTGTAACTTGTTTTCTTTTTTTTGTCATAGTTTTCATAATTTTTCATCGAGCAAAAATTCTTTTTACCTACGATTCGCTCGGAATTGGAATAAGTTAATCCAAACTAAAATTCAAGCACGTGCTTCGACGATGACATCTCGTTTGAGATCATTTGAAACCGGAGTAAGCGACGAAGCATGTTCTTCCAAGCAATAATTATCTGATCAGAGAATCAAGTAAAAATCTGGGATCTCTTACCACCATCCGTTTGATACAGAGCGCAATTGAAGTCACGAAATGAGAAGAAGCATGTTCTTCGGAGCAAAAATAATCGGATGCAAGATAGATTTTCATCTGTGATCTCTAATCACCATTCATTTGATGTACAATTCATTTGAAGTCGCGATTATAGACGAAGCATGTTCTTCCGAGAAGAAATAAGCAGATGAAAGATGTAATGTCTGTGACCAATATCACCATCCATTTGATGCACAATTACGATGCTAAAGAGCTCACAATTTTAATCAGACTTATTCGTCGCTTACTTATTATCCTCTCATCCTAAGTATCATGAAGGTTGTTTCTTCTTCCACCCTCGGCTTTCCTCGTGTGGGGCCACGTCGTGAACTCAAGTTTGCTTTGGAGAAGTTTTGGAAGAAGGATTTAGCATTCACCGAAGCCAACTTACTTGCCGTTGCTCAAGAGGTGGAAGAGAAAGCGTGGATGTTACAGGCGTCAAAAATCGATAAAGTAACTGTCGGAGATCATTATCTCTATGATGGAATTCTAACTTGGGCAGAGTACCTTGGAATCATTCCAAAACGCTTTAACCACCTTGAGCCAGGTCTCCGCCGTATGCTTGCCATGGCTCGTGGAGAAGATGGAGCTATTGCACTAAGTAAGTAATGCCAAGATATATGTCAGCCAGCATAATTATCTTCTGATTGAAATATTTCTCGTGGACTTCTATCTCTACTTCAAGGCATGAAAAAGTGGATTACTAGCAATTACCACTACATGGTTCCTGAGTATGATGGCAACGAGATGAAGCCTAACTTTAGCCACTTTTATCAAAGCGTTGAACGAGGTATCAAGTATCTTGGAAAGGATAAGGCTGTTGCAGTTGTAATAGGGCCAGTGACTATGTCGTACCTTATCAACATTAAATCCTTTGCAACAGGATGTGAGCAAGAACTTCGTCGAGGCATTTTAACTGAATTGAAACAAGTCTATCAAAAAATGCTGAAATGCCTTACCGTCATTGGATGTCAAGAAGTTCAAATCCACGAAGCTGCCTTAGTTTTTGAAGATGAAAAGCTTTTAGAAATGTATCGTTCAGTCTATCCAGAAATACTCCCAAAGGGGCTAACCATAAACATAGTTTCCTTTATGGAAGATGTTGGGAAGTCACACTACCAATGGCTCATTTCAGTGAAAGAGTTTACAATTCTTTCTCTTGACTTTACTCGTGGCAGTACAATTAAGCTCATTGAAGAAATGGGCTTCCCCGCAGATAAAATTCTTGGGACTGGAATAA
>CAAAJI010001189.1:0-12433 GCA_900642245.1 Fragilaria radians | reverse complement strand
GTAGTGTTAGGTGTTATCTTAACAAATTTATTTCAATGGTATGTCAGACATGGAATCCTCGTGGAGAATAGTAGCAGGCAACATGGTATCCGGTCATGGTGCCAGTTTGCTCAACAGTATGAAGCAGATGGAATAAAACGGCAGGATCAAGAAGCTTGAAAACGTCATCAATACGCCTTTTCATCAAAACGTAAGTGCAGATTGGTTAAATGGATTCAAGAATATGTAGATGCATTCTCTTAGCTTGTTCTACCTGGAAAAATGATGTGGAATAATGACATCCTTTTTTCCAAAATGCTCAGAATATTGGACTGGTTTTGAAGAATTAGTTGGTGAAAAGTTGTTTACTTAAATATTCAATTTACTTAGATCACACACTATCCGACATGACCAGCAGAATAAGGATATGGCTGCATGCCAGATACATAATACGAACTAATTGTCCTTTAGTCCTAAGCAAATCACGGTTAAATATGTAATTTCATAAATTAATGAGTTGCTATTTAAAGATTCAGCTGGTTCAGATACCTTGCCACCTTCAAAAAAATAATGTATTCAAACTGGGACAAATACCACCGAAAATCTGGATTACTCTTTCTTTAAAGGCTTAGATGATGAGAGGAAACGTCAACAACATCGATGTGACAAGAATAAGAAGTCTTTTGCTACACACGCAAGGATATAGGTAAAATCCATGAACAAGTTACCAGCAATATCAACATCAACATCCCAAATCAATGCCTGATGTCGAAGATGCAACAAAAGGGGAAATATCAGAAGTGGTACATGAATGCCTTTATAATGAAACGTCAGACCATTCCCTAATCTAAGAGTTCCTGTTCAGAGAATTTGGAGTCACAATTGATTCCACATGTTATTGACATGGGGGAACTCAACAGATGGTGATGCAAAATGAAAGTGAATCCCTTACCGTACTCTTAAACCTTCAAGTTTAACTTATATGTCAAATTCAAATTCTAATGTCCATGTTAACCACCTGCAGGAGATACTGCTCAACTGTTTTTCTTTGACCCATCCGACAATCATGGGAATGCCATAGAAGGGAAACCTGTGGACATCTAATTTCATACAGTTAAAATGCGCAAAGCTTGTGATAATCACATAGTCCCTTCAGAAGCCGTTTCAATACTAAGGGCCCTCCTGAAAAAATAGACTACGAAAGATTGTCGCCATACTTTACTTAGCCAAGTTAATTGACCTATGTGGCGCCAGCTAAATTGTCGTTCTCAAATGTTTAGGCACAAAAGGTTAAATCAAGTTATGGCTGCAGAAACCTTTAATTATAGCAAAAAGTCGATTGAAGTTTATAATTATGCACAGGTCTTTTTGTGTGACATCCAAAACGCTGTTTGTTGCAGGAATGAAAACGGAATCTGAATTCTCAGATATTTACCTAGACTTTATTTGTCACCAATTAAGTTCTATCTTCTAGTTAGGGAGCACACTTTGGAATGCCTAAACTCCTAATGGGTCTGAATGTCTCTTTTGCTTGAGTCTATATTTCTATCATCGCAATCTTTAGTTAGGTGTAATATAACTGCATCAATAGGTTTTTTGTAATGAATAATAATTATCCATAAAGTTGTTGTAGGATGTTGTCAAATAAGATACGGATAGTATTCGACATACGTATAATTCTAGAAGACTAAATTTTTGAAGCTGCAAGCTGGATGAAGTCATGAAAAGCTGAAAGGATATCAATGCTCACCAGCTATGTGAACAATACAAATATTGAGATAAATTGATGGAATATAAAGATAATATAGATGGATCGTGTAAGCCGTTTGACCTAACATCAGGAAAATGCAATTATGATCAAACAAGGAAACACTGTGAAGCGGTCATGCCTGTATATTGCTAGATCATTGCTTTGATATCCACTCCTGCATATACTGATCACATCCTACGCTGAAAATATAAGATAGAATGTCTTGCTGGCTTTATTTTTGATGAATATGGAGTGAAATACTAACATCTCCTTGAAAGAATTGATATCGCCGATGCGTATCACTAATTCTATGTAGCTAAGCAAGAGCCAGCAATTCGTCATCTTTTATTTATTTTGTAAGGTGAACTAGTAGTTGGTGCTTGCTTCGCTCCGCAGAGTTAACTATTTTACAAAAGAGAATATATCTTTAAATTTCTGCTTAATACATTTCCAGCAAGAATTAGTCCCTAACTCTGTAAACGCTGTACTTGTACTCGATCACTTTCTCGAGTATTATTTTCTAACAAAACGCACAAGGGTTACGGGGCAGCACCGGCCAGATCGGATGTGACACTTGTTTAGTAGTAAGACTAGTACTTGGCGATTGATTTGGTACGCAAGTTTAATTATTTTTCAAAAGATCAAAATTTACAATTCAGAAGAGTGTATCTTTTAATTTCCATGGATAAATTTTCAACAACAGTAATGACATGGATTTTCATGATTGCCTTTTATGAACGTAGAGTTTACAATTCATGCAATTTAATGAATGACAAATTGTTTTATTACTTCACCTAACATGATGTTGGTATCTCGACAACATTCTAGTTTATAATTCTGGATGAAAGCAGGATGGAATTAAAATGAGAATTGCATTAAATCTTCTACAGGTTACAATTGAAAGTCTCGACAACATTCTAGTTTATTATTCTGGATGAAAGTATTATTCTAAATCAAGTATCGTTTGAATTAGCTGCATCCCTAGTGATTTTAGTCGTTCACCTACTCGTACTCGATCACTTTCTTGAGTATTATTATAGTACCAACACGCACAGGGGTTATGGGGTAACACCGGCCAAGATAGGATGTGAAACTTTTCTAGTGTAGACTAGTAGTTGGTGCTTGCTTTGCTCCGCAGAGTTAAATGAGAATGTATCTTTGAATTTTACATTTCCAGTATGTCAAAGTTGTTTATGATTGTTATTTACGAACATATTTACTACTTGATCTAACATGTTTGTGGTAACTACAGTTGCACTCAATATCACAGAACTTTACGTAAATTATACCATTGATATTGCATTGACAGTAGGAAGGTGTAAAGGTAGCAATTTCATTTTTTCTTTTAAAGTTATGGTTTAAAGACATATTTTAGCATTTTCTTGCGCTATCGTTGAAGAAGTCATTGGTGCTGCTTTTATTGGAACGTCAAAGATTGTCGGTGAAAAAATCAAAATAAAGCTGTTGGTACAAAGTCAATATTGTCGTTTTGTTAACTTTATAAAATTTATTCTTTATTTGTTTGACAGTTCAAAAAATGAGGCAAATGTAGGATTTATACAATAAGAATCATCCCAAACATACAACAATGTAAGTGATCCATGTGATTAATGCCTTTTAAGCCAGTTATTATTAGACTTAAGATTAAGACGCACAAAAGTGTTTTTTCCTCAATTTTATGGAATAGTGTTATTTGTTTTTTCATTGTTTTGAAGGAATTTCATTTAGTTGCAGATGACTACTGCAATTAGATCTATCCACATTTCAGTAGCATTTGAATGACAATTGCGTTAAATATTCTTAAGTTTACCACTTATAGTCTCAACAACTTTCTTTGTTTATCGTGAGTTGGGGCCCCCAATATTTAAATCAGGTGCCGTTTGATTGAGTTGTATCCCTATTGATTTTCGTCGAAACTCTGTACTCGTACTCGATCACTTTCTCGAGTACTAATGTACTGACAAAACGCACAAGGGTTAAGGGGAAGCAACGGCCACAACGGATATGAAACTTTTTTAGTAGTAGGACTAGTAGTTGGTGCTTGCTTTGCTACGCAGATTTAATTATTCTACAAAAGAACAAAATTCACAGAGAAGAGTTCATTTTTCAACTTCTATACATAAATTTCAAACAATAATTATGACATCAATTATTATGATTGCCTTTTATGAACATAGAGTTTACAGGTCATGCGATTCAATACATTATATAGTTTTACCACTTGACCTGACATGATATTGGTATCTTCAAATGTATTCAACATCATTGATTAAGAAAATTATGCTGTTGATTTAGTATTGACACCCCTAAGGATTAGCATAAACAGTCGTCCTAAACATACTATAATATAATTGATTAATCGGATCAAATATATTGGATTAATGCCTTTCACACCAGTATAGTTCTGGATGAATTTAGAACGGATTTATTGTTATATTGTCCAATGCGGGGTTATCTTGATCAGTAAATGGAATGTGCATAGGATGAATGAGCAGTTTGAATTAGATACATCCCTATCGAGTTTAGTCGCTCATGTAATCTTGTCAAATGATACTTATGTGCAGAAGTATCCAGGTATCTGTTACAATCACTTGACTTCTACGCATCATTCTTTGAATGCATCTAGCTGACTGCTCATTATTTCGGAGCGGAATGGCCGCCTTTTCCTTTCTTCTTCTAACCCTGAGTAATACATAATTTCTCATAGCATTTTAGCCTTGTAGATTCAATTTTAAAGGTAGGCCATGTTTCTTCGTT
This sequence comes from Fragilaria radians, assembly GCA_900642245.1. Taxonomy (NCBI): domain Eukaryota; phylum Bacillariophyta; class Fragilariophyceae; order Fragilariales; family Fragilariaceae; genus Fragilaria; species Fragilaria radians. The sequence continues at coordinate 7,947 of CAAAJI010001189.1, read as the reverse complement.
TTTCTGGAGCCATACTATTACTGTTTTTAAGACATGTTTCATTGAGATGTCTCACCAACTTTTGCTAACTATGCAATAGCCTCTAGGAAACTGAGCCGTAAGGATTGAGTAATTTATGGTTCAACTTGGTCAAAGGAATAAATAAATCAAGCGGACAGATATGTGAATTCTAGTCTAAGAGGAACAAATATCCTCAATCAAGCAATCAATCAATTCAAGGTTACCTTATTGAAAGCTGTGTTGAGCTTGGTAGAGTCTGGATCTCATTGAGAGTTGAGATGAGATCAATTTTAGTAATGTGGACATTTTTCTCTGGTTTACTTCTAGAATATGTCCATTTATAACGCTTGGTTTCACAAGCCCAATGTTTAAACCAGGTACTGTTTGAATTAGCTTTATCCTTATTGATTTTAGTCGCTCCCCCTCTGTACTCGTACTCAATCACATTCTCGAGTACTACTGTACTAAATGAAAGCATAAGGGTTAAGGGGTAAAACCGGCCAATATTTAAACCAGGTACTGTTTGAATTAGCTTTATCCTTATTGATTTTAGTCGCTCCCCCTCTGTACTCGTACTCAATCACATTCTAGAGTACTACTGTACTAAATAAAATCACAAGGGTTAAGGGGTAAAACCGGCCAGATTCTGTACTCACTTTCTCGAGTATCAAGTATCAATGTACTAATAAAACGCACAAGGGGTAGTAGTGTAGATGATGATTCGTGGTTTACATAGTGAACCTTTAACAGTAAGTAGGTACTGTAGGAGGGATCGAGTGGTGAGTACACCGAATTCTCAGGAAGAAAAAAATGCAGGAGCGATACAGAAAAGTGTGCAAGATATATTGATCTTCATAAATCATAATTGAAGTCGACTTTTGTTTCGAAATCAAAACTCGCCATACACTTTTCTGCTAACCACGATCTTTGTCAGATCGTAGCATCTTGAGGAAGATGTGCCGCACAGAAGCCGTGACGGATGAAGTTCAATCGGGTGAAGAATGGATTGCAAAATTGGATATTAATGCATTTGCTGCAGACATTACGGCTCTGGGGAAGAAGTTGGAAGCAGAGCAAGGCAAGGATGATGTTCGTCATTTGAATAAGATGATTATGTGGAGTAATTTATGTGCTACTCTCGGACTTCTCACCATGGGAATTGGAGTCAACTTGTTCTCAATTATTGCGCTCTCTACCTTCACATTCTCACGCTGGACAATGATTGCGCATCACACATGTAAGTAAGATCATCCATTCCGACAATATGTTTTTCAAATACATTTCTTCTCTCCCACTTAGTAATCAACATATTGTGATATTCTCTACAAACAGGTCATGGTGGTTATGACAAGTGTCATCCGAATAAAGATCGATGGAGTCGATTCAAGTTCGCAATTGGATCTCCATGGCGTCGTATGTGCGATTGGTTGGACTGGATGTTACCTGAAGCATGGAATGTGGAGCATAATAACCGTCACCATTACAACTTGTCTGAGATTGATGATCCAGATCTTGTGGAGGCCAATCTATCGTTTCTCCGAAATCTTCAAATTCCTCTGGTTGTGAAGTATGTTATCGTCGGTTTCTTCATGATGACATGGAAATGGTTTTATTATGCACCCAATACCTACAAGGAACTCAAATTGGCAAATCTTCGTCGAGAAGGTAAAACTCTACCCAAAGGACTATCTCCAGAGTCTCAAGTTACATTTGATAGCGTCTTGATGGGAACCAATCCTTTCTTCTCTGCGGCTGAATTTTTGTCGATTGTGGTTGGGCCATACTTTGTTATTCGATTCATACTAACTCCGCTTCCACTCCTGGCTGTGGAACACTATTTTGGTATCCAAGAATTGTTCCGAAGTGCAGTCATCAATTTATTGTTAGCTGAAATCATGACAAACATTCACGCTTTCCTTACTGTGGTCACGAACCATGCTGGGAACGACATGTATCGTTTCCGCAATGGTTGCCGTCCTTTCTCTGGATCGTTTTACCTTCGACAGGTCCTGGCATCTGCAGATTTCTCCATGGGTACAGATCTGGTAGACTTTTTTCACGGCTGGTTTAACTATCACACTGAACATCATCTGTGGCCACGTTTGACTATGCTTAGCTATCAAAAGTCAGCCCCAATGGTTCGCGAGATATGTGCTAAGCATGGCGTGCCGTACATTAAAGAAAACGTTTTCATTCGATTGAAGAAAACAATAGATATTTTTGTCGGAAGTACTAGCATGAGATGGTTTCCCGAAAAATACGAAAAACTCTTCTTGGAGCAAGATGCAATTATGGAAGCTGAAAGACACAAGCGGTGACAGAGATTCACACGATGCTAATCCCTACTTAACGTTAAAGCAAACTAAATAGATAATTACATATCTTTTGTTTTATGAAACAAAATCACCACCTATGCCCAGCACCAACAGCTTTTTGTTGATCTTCTCTGGGATACTGCGGGTTTCAGAAATGCGTTGGCCTTAACAAATATTATACCCTAATATTGTATATGGAAGTAGACTTTCTGACAGATTGCCACCCAATTCCACAACTTTGGCCTGTCCCTGTTCCTTTTTGATACATCATGGAAAAAAAAATCAGAAGACACATCTCAAACTATATCCAATAATATCGCGACATACCTCATCTCATTGTACTGAAGTTTACTCTCTTCAGTTGCTGACAGTTCTCAAAGTTTCAAGACAGGATTTCCGACCCATTGCTCCCCATCAGGTACTGCAGTTCCAGAGGGAACAACAGTGCCAGCAACAATGAAAGGTTCACTCCCAACGGTTACGTTGTTGCACAGCATGGATCCCACCATATCTACCAGGCAAAGATCACCTACATTTGCTTAATGTCAAATATTCACTCACTTTCTCACGATGACTCAGCTTGTGACAATGGTGTCATCTTGGACATATGAATTTTCTCCCACCTTTATTAGACTAACACTATCCAAAGCAGATGTTTTGGATCAGTATTCAAAATCTGGATTGAGTGCCCATATTTTTCCATCTCATCCTGATGAGTTTTTTTCAATAGTTCTGAATTGTTGCAGCAATCTGTATTGAAACCACAATTCCTATATAATTTCACGGTATCTATAACATAACAGTCTGTAGATTGATAGGGATGGGGAGGTTGAATATTGTTATTAAACAGAGAATTTAATTTAAATTATATCTATTCCTCTGTCAGTCTTTTTGTGTTTTTGTTCATGCAGGATTCAACGTTTCGTTCAATCCGCGTGTGACTTGATTGTTTTGATTTGTATCCTCCTTACGTAGGATTTTGGTAGCTCTTTTTTGCTTTTACAATGCACCCTAAATTTCTTTTTGCAGACCACTGCCCATGATTTGCCAGTATCACTTGCAGACACCTTTTCTAACACATTCCTGTGATCTGGGTCATCTTGGTTACCTGGAGCTTATCATGTTGCAAAATTCTGTAAATTGTGAACCCTGGAGGGGTTTTGTAAAAAAGTCCAATATCATCTTTTTTTATGGGCAATATTCAGCTGACACTTCACCCAACGCAGTGTAATCTGTGACAAAGTAGTAACAAATATTGATATAGCATGTTCTCTTGCTGCTAGATGCTTGCCCTTTTTTGGCTATTAGGAGAGTACTCTGATTATCCTGATATTCAATTGCCTCCTGTGATTGGTATCCTTGTGCCTCTAGGAAGTATTGGGTGCACAAAACCTGAGACATCATGTCATTTACTGCAACGAGTCCACCCTCTGTGGAGCTCTTTGTATTGAGCTTTTGACGGGTAGATGTTCCATAAATTTACCCCTTTCCCAGACTCAACATCCCACTGGTATGGCTTCTCATATCAGCATGTGCAGCAACTGATGCATCAACCCACCACTTCATGACATATGTATTGTCAGCCTCAAGGGTGAGGGGCATGTTCACTGTGCCTTGCAAGTACTTCATAACTTGTGCTTATTTCTTATAGTCATCCATATTTGGTTTTTTTACTCTAGTACACAGAAACGCAACTGCTGTTTGGATGTCGGGGCGCCTTTACCAAGGAAGAGTGATTTTGCAACATAATGGTGGAATCTGGTTGCAATCTCCTTGCTTAAGTTTACTGGATTGACATGGTTCACTTCAAAAAAATGTAGAGACGCCGGAGTACAGGCCTGCCCATCCATGTTGCCTTGCAACTCTGCAATTATATCCTCAATGTACTTGGACATACTGATGCATACTGTACCAGGGATGTCGAAGTCGAGATTCATTCCCAAATATTCATGACTGGTGCCCCCATTTGCAGTTCAAGGAGCCTCCTTTCCAAACTCTCCAGCACTGAGATCTATGATTTGCAACCACTTTTGGGCCCTGGTGGGAGATCTTGAGGACATCCACATGCCACAAAATTGGACATTGGAATCCTTCAATGGACTTGTTAGCAACACACCAATCATAAGGATTAATCTTAAACACCCACTGAATAATCTCCAGAATAGAAAAGAAGCGTGCAGTGTACCATAGAGAGGCTTTTTCAGCTTTTTGTACAACACCATCTTGCCTCGCTCAACCTACATATATTTGCATACACTTGTGGGTCAAGCCTGACCATCAGCTCAGCCATCTGTCCCTCATGCCTCATGTGAAGTACTTTATCCAGTTCTGCCTGCATAAATGCCTCAGGGATGTCTACTGTTGCTATGTTGCAACCTCCTTGGGCGTCAATAACACATGACAGCAGGACAGCCTCAAACAACATGGTGGGTGAACTGGCATCCTCTTTGCTTAGATACTCTCTCTGTTTGCGGCCATCTGCACACCCACATCATTTGATTTTCTCACACCTTTTCCTTTTAGAAACATTAGATAATGTAGAGCTTGATGCCTTTCTCTTTCACTTAGTTGGGATGGTGATCTTGGCTCAAGAACTTTGCGGTCATGTAGCTGTTTTACCTCTTTCAATACAACATCAACTCCAGCCTCTCCAAACATCTTAATGCCTTTTTTCATTGCATATTTTGCCATGACTGCGTGATCAAAAGTTGTGTGTAGGTGACTATTACCTTGTGGACAATGAGGACTGAGGTAATAGTTGCTGTTCCATTTGCCATATTGATTGTCCATGTCTTCTTCAACTGCCTGTTGCCTCACTTCCAATCCTGCAGCCTTGTCATCACTATATTCTTCATTGTCATTCTCTTCCTCAAGGTGATTCTCTTCTTCTTCTGCCTCACTATTCTCTTCTTGTACTTCTCTGTCTTCTTCCCCTTTTGTGATGTAGGCTTCATCCATTGCATTGTTGGAAATTATACACTAGTTGTGAAAACAATCAAGAGATAAAGAAGACATCCAAATAATAAGAAACTTGATACAAGTGAAGAATCATAATGAAGACAACGATCGATGTTGTGCAATCGAATACGTATAGAAACTGAAAAGAAGCGACATACTGAATTGGTACGACGGTCGAAATAATACGGTTGATACATCAATCAAGACATCAGAATCGATACGACGATCGACATAACCACGATAGATACCGTAACGGACATAACTGATAAAAACTTTTTTATTTTCAGCGCAAGGACTGTGCAGCAACAGATAAAAGATGCCTGGAAGAGGCAGAGGAAGGAATACAAGTCATGGACGACAATTCTCAGGATTAGAAATGAACAAATGAAGGCTTCCCATTTAAAAGAAGTAATAATACATTGGTAGATTATTATTTGGGATCAGTCAAGCAAGCTGCTGATTACAAGAAAACAACTGATTATTTGATAAATCACATGAATAAAAAGTTTGACTTAGGAAATGATGTTGGGACTACACTTGAAGACTTAAATCTGTTTGACATTGCTAGTTGTAAGCAATCATTGAAGATTAGTATCCAGGATGAGGCCACAGCCAAGTTGGTTGAGGATGAGAACTTGACGTATATATGAAGAGAAGGCCATCATTGGAGGTGAATATTTCAAAATCCTATGCATTTCTCTGGGATCAGTGTGCAAAAGCTACGCAAAACAAGATTGAAGCTAGGTATGATTATCAGCACACAATCAAAGGAAATCAAGGCAGTGAAGCAACATGCCCTTAACTATCAAGAACATTGATATGAAATGTCAATCATTCTTGAGGCAATCCGTGCTCTCATAACTTGCAAGCAGAAGGAGAATGAGAATGAGAATCTACAATACTATTCCAAAAGGTTTAAGAGATCAAGAGATGTGCTCCATTCTCGCATGGATGGCCCAATCAAAATGACAAAATTCATGAATAAAATGGATGAATATGATTCTACAGATCCAACAAAAATTTAAAATACCGTACAAAGGCATACCAACAGTTTTTGCCATATCTTTATATTGACAACATTGACAGGGTCAAATATGGATCACTGTTAATTGGACTGCAGACACAGATATCCCTGGGAAATAATCTACATCCAGAATCCATGACTGAGGCTAATGATGCCCCCAGTAGCCATCAATTTGACATCACAAACAAGTTGTTCATGCAGGATTCAACGTTCCGTTCAATCCGCGGGATTTCGCTAGTTGTATCTTCGCCTTTACAATTCACCCTAAATTTCTTTTTGCAGACACCTTTTCCAACACACTCCCGCAACTGGTATCTTGATTTCTTGCAGGTGACCTGGTAATTGGTTTCACCGATTCTGGTAACTGCATTTAAAACGTTTTACAAGCTTCATAACTGGTAGAATTCTGGCAATAGGCATCTAAAGCTAATTATTTTTCTTTAAGGCAACTGTTCAATAATCTGAAATAAAATCAATCTTTGGAATACTACCCTGACAGCAAAATACAAAAAGCTTGTCATCCCTTCTCTTTGTATCCTCTATTTTCCTTATCGTTATTGCTTTAGTCTTCAGTCTTGTTGTTTAAGTCTAACAATTCTTCCACCTCATCAACGAGATAGTTGTTTAGGCTGTTTAATTTCCCACCAAAGAGTCCAATGCATTCTTGATGCGAAAAGGCATCCATATTCTGGTCAATGAAGAGAAGATCAGATAGCATTTCAATGGATACATTTGCTCTTCAGGTTCGACCAATTACACCTGCTAGAGAAAACTTGCACTCATTTTGGATTTGCGTAGGTGGCATTGAAAATATATAAGTAGCCATTTGATGAATCTTGGGCACCTCTTATCCTACTCTATCTTAGCATGCAAGAACATCCATATCCTCTTTTCCATCGAGACATGTGCACAATGCATGAAATGTTTAGCTCCTGATTTGCTGCTGACGTCATATTTTCCAACTGGGTGCTTTGGGAATCAGCAGTGGTTGCATCTCCAAATTAGTCCTTAATTTCGTGCAGATGGATACTCTCACCATAACTAGGATCAGGAATTGGATTTGTTGCTTTTTCAACAGCTGCTCTGTAATCCAATAGCTTATCCTTCGTCTGCAGTGAATATGGCATTGAATATTGAATCTTGTAGTCCAGATTATATCTGTACTCATGAGAATGCAAATCCAAGAGATACCTGAAACTAACAAATCTAGGACTAAGAAACAATGAAAAATTCATGTGGTATGTTTCTCAAGGGGGCATTTGGATAAGTGGTGCCAGAAGAGGACGTAAGGGAACACATACTGCTTTGCGGATTTCTTGGCACACATTGATTACTAAATTTCAAGCATCAGAGGAACAGCTCTTGCAATCTTTTCTCAACTGATGGAATGTCATAGTTGGAAGCATGCGTTTGGAAACTTACTCATTGTGCAAGCTTTAACAACCTGAACGTTATCACAATGTTCTAAGCTGCTCTAAGAGTTTATACAAATTGTAAATTATGATCTAATAAACTTACTTTTATCTTTTATCTCTTGTCAATCAATTGCAAGTGTTTCCTTGACCACGTAGTCTCTTTAACATATATGTTAGATTCAACAATTAGCCACTAGGCTTATGTGATCTTAGATTCATGAATCGTGAATCTAAG
>CAAAJI010001187.1:3073-14596 GCA_900642245.1 Fragilaria radians | reverse complement strand
TTTGGGACATTCCATGATGGGTGGCTTGGATGACGCTTCTGATGAAATTGACAGTTTTTTACTAATCTGTTGTTGTTTCTGTTTGGATCCTGCGGGCGATATAGGTCCCGATTGTGACTGATTATTAGCGCCAGGACGTGGAGGAGTGTTGTGAATGATATCCTCCTTCGAGATGAGGTTTAAACGAGTCTTGGGTCGATTTGTACCCATAGTCAATGCGGAAACGAAAGATTGACGATCATCAAAATCGAATACCGTGTTCTCCATGGGAATAACTTTGGACACCTTCCTTTGAAGACTTTGAAGGTTCGCAAATCGATCCTCAGGAGTCAAATGTCGTAAAGACGATGTTTTTGTGGCTGCCTCAGTCCATGCTTCCATTTGACTAAAGCTCATATCATTATTTCGATTATTTTCTTCATCGTTTTGAGATTCTTTCATCATGCTTGAAGATCCCGCCAAACAGTTGTCATGTTGTTGTTGCTGTCCAAAAAATACTGTCTAAATGTGCACAGGCGTTGTACACTCTCCTTCAAAACTCTCGGTCGGTCAGAGGAGATGACGTCAGGAAAAAACTTTAAATATTATCCAGTAAGTATTATACATCTATATGTATATGTATACTCTAAGTATTCTCGTTGCCATTCGTTAACATGAAATTTAACACAAAGATTCAGCTTCGTATGCAATGACTGCCACGCCGATGTGGCCATAACGTAATTTGGTAAGCACTTCATGCTTTGCCTGCTCAATTATCTTAATCCAAGCTTCCTTTTTCAATCCATCATTTCATTGAGAATTATTTTTTGTTGAAAATGTGGAGTGGCTTTCTACAGTAAAAGCAGTTGATTTTATGGGCATGGATTGAACATTCATTCCTACTTTGATTTCTAATACAAGATAGCATGAGAGTCACATCTGGTTTCCAATAGCTACATTATTTGTGGCTGTAGAATTCAATTCAATACGTAGAAATCATGCATTACAAACTGCAGCCATGATACTCAAATCAAGGAACCAATGTTGTTAAACTTTGTGGATTGACTTCCTGCCTAATTCCTCTTAGAAGTCATTAGACTTAAATATTTGGTATGGCACACAGATTTTTGTATTATTGCACACACTTTTTTACCACACGACAGTTACCTAAAAACTACCCCGTAACCCTTGTGCGTTTTGTTTGAAAATAATACTCGAGAAATGATCGAGTACGAGTACTGAGTTTACAGAACAGAGTGAGCGACTAAAATCTATAGGGATATAGCTAATTCGAACGTTTCCTGATTTAAATATTGGGTGGTATAATATTAATTCCATCCTACTTTCATCAAGAGTTATTACTAGAATGTTGTCGAGACTTTTGGTTGTAAACTGCAGAATATTTAACCCAATTGTCATTCAAATGCTACTGAAATGTGGATAGATATAATTGCAATATTAATCTGCAAGTAAATGAAATACTTTCAAAACAATGAAAAAATAAATACCAATATTCCTATAAATTGAGAAGAAAGATCTTTTGTGCTTATTAATCTTAAGTCTAATTATAACTGGTTTAAAAGACATTAATCATATGGATCAATTATATTGTTGTTTCATTTGGATAATTCTTATTGTATTAATTTTCCATTTATCTCATTTTTTATTCTGTCAAACGAGTAAAGAATGCATTTTTCAAAGTTAACAAAACAATGATATTGACTTTGCAGCAACAGCTTTATTTTGAATTTTTCACCGACAATCTTTGACATTCCAATGACAGCAGCACCAATGACTTCTACAGCAATAGCACAAGAAAAGCTTAAATATTTCCTACTTTCATCCAGAATTATAAACGGAATCAATAGGGATGTAGCTAATTCAAACGGCACCTGATTTAGTAAAATAATAATTCCATCCTTCTTTCGTCCAGAATTATAAACTAGAATGTTGTCAAGACTTTCGGTTGTTAACTTTAGAATATTTAACACAATTGTCATTTAAATGCTACTCAAATGTGGATAGATATAACTGCAATATTAATCTGCAACTAAATTAAATTCCTTCAAAAAATAGAAAAAATAATACTATTCCTATAAATTGAAGAAAAAGATCTTTTGTGCTTCTTAATCTTAAGATAATTATGCCTGGTTTAAATGGCATTAATCATGTTGATAAATGATATTGTTGTAGCTTTGGGATGATTCTTATTGCATTAATCTGTCATGTATCTCATTTTTTTACTGTCAAACAAGTAAGGAATACATTTTACAAAGTTATCAAAACAACAATATTTACTTTCCACCAACAGCTTTGTTTTGACTTTTTCACCAACAACCTTGACGTCCCAATAACAGCAGGACCAATGACTTCTGCAACAATAGCGCAAGAAAAAGCTAAAATATGTCTTTAAACCATTGTTTAACTAGGGAAAAAATAAATTACTTTCTGTACACCTTCCTGATGCCAATGCTAAATCAATGGTATAATTAACAAGTTCTGTGATGTTGAATGCAACTGGAGGTACCAATGACATGTTAGGTCAAGTAGTAAAACTTGAATATTTTTCCATGCATCAGATTGTATGACCTACACATTCTAAGTTCACAAATAACAATCATAAAAATCTTTGTCATAACTGTTGCTGGTCAAAGATATATTCTATTTGGAAAATTGTGAACTCTACGGAGCAAAGCAGCACCAACTACTAGTTGTAAATAAAATATTTGATCATTTTGAAGATATTTTGCAATATCATGGCTTGATTTCTTTGCAACGTAGTAACGTTTTAAGCAGTGTCATTGTTCCCTGTTATGAATATTGACTTTACCATCATTATTTTGATGACTAAATTATGTTCCAAGTCTAATGATACGGATAGTGAAAATCCCTTGCCTATCGTAAGTCGTTATTTCTTTCCTTGTGCTGCCCTCTTTTCCTTTCCTTATTGCCAACGCTATACTTTTTCCTCCAGTGATGGCCCAATCTTTCCTTTACAAGCTATCCCTTTGCAATAGAGAAGCCTTAAAAAGATAAAAAACAACTACACTTTATCTTAAGTCATTTCATATTCTACAAGATCTTAGCTTTGACTTCTATTCTTAAGAAGGTAGTATCTTTTAGGGTTCATATGTCATGGTTGTTACATCCCCCGATGCCGTAAGTTGCACGCATGAAAGACTGTGTGTCAAGGAATTGATGGATGCTGTTTCTATCGCCCGAGGCATATTTGCACTGGACACAATAACCATGTCAGGTGAAGTTTCAATGTGCCCGGTTCGACTTTTCCCAAACCATGATTTCCCTTCCTTCTTATCCTGAAATGTTGAAAGATTATCCAACTCTTGGGAGTCTTTAGCAACCCAAACCTTCTCCCTTGCCTTGAGATCGATGACATAGGTCAATGACCGATGAGAGGAATTCACAACAGCATTGTTCACCCTCGAGGATGATGTCTCCTGGGGATTTTGAAGTGAGGAGTGCCAAGAATTACGTCGCTTCATTTTCATCTGTTCTTCTGGAACAATCGATATGTCATTCCATTTTTCCACTTCATCATCATTTGTGACTTGTGTACTTGAAGTGTTTCGTTCCGAGAGAAATATAATATCACTTTTACACAATTTTTGAGACTCAGCCTGGATGTCTGGGTATGCTTCATCATTTGCAACAAATGATGATTGCATGAGCTCGTTGGAATGGAAGGTTCCTACTTGATGTTCACTTTTTGAAGATTGTTCTTCAAACATTAATGACGATTCATTAGAATAGGATGATTTAAAACATCGAATTACCCCATCATCATCGTCATCATTATTATTGTCAAGGTATGTTGAAAAATAACCTATGGATCGACTTTTCCTTTGACGCTGTCTATACGTCAGATGATCGCTTTGAAATTCACGGTACTGCTCGGATGGCGTGTCTACATTTAGGGAGGTGGAGAATACCTCTAGAGGTACATGATTCTGCATTTCTTCGTCGGCGTCATGGTTATAATGAGATGCAGTCCAAGATGAACGTCTCTGCATTCTTGGCTTAGATTGTGACCGACCCTCCTTCTTGGCATCCTTCTTCTTCTTCTTCTTTTCTTTCTTCTTTTTATGAATCTCCATTTGTAACGGTTCTTCAAGTTTCTTTGTAGTCGTCAACATATCTATTTGATCCATGGCAGCAACTCCCGATTTCTTAAACGATATCATTTCCACAGGTGGTGATGATTCACACTGCTTAAGTTCACAAATCTTGTCAACAGGGGTAGCAACGCTGGATACGTCACAAATGCTGGTGTCTGAAAACGACATAGTTGACCCTGCAATAGAGTTGTGAAAGCGCAAATATGAACCGAGTTGACAATCGGCGTTGGAGGATAACTGATCACCACAGTCAGTAAGGCTATTCATGAATTATTTAAGGCGAAAAATGGATGTCGAATGCAACCAATATTGTGTCCCCCTATCATACTTTTATCCACAATGATACTGAAAAATGTGTAATTCTACTACCTCGAGGTCATTATATGAAAGCCCTAATTTTTTGTCGATAAAGGTTTCTAGAATTCTCATCCGGAGAAATGAATTTTTTTAGTATTCGTGTTTTCTAGGAGTCATGACATAAATATTCGAAAAAAGTATTTAAGTTGAGAAAAGGTTTCTGAAGGATTAGTTCACCTTTTGAGGTATGTACATTGGTTGGATTGGAAGTCATCTATGTTAACGTGCAACTATTTGATTTGATGGATTCTGACGATACTACATAACATAGGGATTTCCATTATATTATCATTGGTATGTCATCTCCAATGCAACTAGATATCTATCGTGCTGAATTCAATATCCATTATATATTGGAATAAATTTCACAAATTCATACGCTAGTAGATAAAGGGATCGAGCTAACGGTTTGCGAGATGAAGAAAGTGCGCAATTTATATTTGGGGCATAAAGTCGTCTCGCATTATAATATATCAGAAGGTACGGTAACTGTAAGGCTAATGTGGTCACTAAAATATGTCACAAATTAGTACTGAGATCACTATGAATTGCAATCATGGTTATTTGTCATGAGCGACATTAGTGTGATTTGGATTCTTTGGACGACATGAAGTGAAAAGTGTTTAGCCAAGGCTAAATTTCAAGTATCAAGGATTTACTTCCAGGAAACGAAGACTTTGGCAAGAAGGTAGAAGAGAAGTGATTTTGAATAAAGTGATAATTCCTTGATTGGTGCTGTCCTTTGATACTTGAAATTGCAGGAGTAGAGGGAAAAATACCATTGATTGTTGTAAGAATTGACATTAAGGTTTTACTCTTCACTTATTCCCCAGTATAAAATGAAAAGCGCAGGTCATCTGATAGAAAATGCCACAATAAGGCACAGTTGAAACATGACCAATACGGAAGTGGAATAAGTTCAAGCATTTGCAACTATTTTTGGAAGAGCAAAGGCCTACTGCTTTAAGTTGATGAAGGAAAAGCCATCAGAGAATCAGAGAATTTGAGTAATAAGTGGAATCTCGATTGCATATACCAACAAAGGCTTTGATTTGGATAATACTGAACAACGATTGTAATGAAAGTACATGAATTGACAAAGGCAAAGCATCCTCTCAAGTGATGAGGGTGTATGACACAAGACAATTTCCGAGATGATATGGTTGGAATGCAAAAAACGTTGGAAAATTAAAGTGTACCATCAAAAGAAACGTGTTGAGAACTTTGATATCATACTTTGGTACTTTGAAACGTTATATATGTAGCTTATTTATGGACAAGCCCATTTAGCGCTATTGATGCACACAACAAATGTTTCCATTTAAGAATGAAGGGGTGGTCGTTAAATTGTCAAGGAGGAATATCCACTTTTGATCAGTAAAATTCTCAAGACCAAGCATGTGTGTTTCGAGCATCACTCTCAATGCCTTCAACGATTAGTCAAATTGCTACATAAACTATTAGATCCAGGAAGCAATAAAGAAATTCCATGGTTGCGAGGTTATTTGATCTTTAAATACTTGTAGAATGAGCCAACCAGATATGGTCAAATCATGCTTGGGAAAATTAAAGCAATAAAGATATAAACTTGAGCAGTTATGCTACCACTGAAACACCTCGCTTCAAATTGTGAGGCCAGATTATTCAGCTGAAAGTATTGTTGAGATAATCAATTGATATTTCAATTTGGAATAGGAATATATATAATAAATCATACAAAACCATACGTAGCAAATGATGGAGGGGATTCATCCATGTGTACTAGTTCGAATTTTTGTTGTTATACACTCTTGTTGCTTGGGACGAAACTCGAGGAATGGCATGAGAAATTGGAATTAGGAGGCTCATGCAAGTTATAACTTTGCAAAGCTTACTGACTTAGAATAGACACCATACAATTCATAATTAATTGTTAGGTGTCCAAGATTTCCTTTCAAAAGGATGCACATTACCCACAAAAAATAAATGTCATCACATAAAACATGACTTTTGAATAAAGTTCACTTTTGAATTACAATGTCTTGGATTTCATTCAATAGTAATTCAGCTTGATTACCTCATTATTTCTAAAATTACTTTCAAATCCTTGCAGTATATATAAGCGTTATAAATGCTTCAATTCAAACTCCCCTCTAAACATAGATTGCAATAAATGTCAATTCAGCCATAGCAATCTTAACTTACGGTGTATGTATATATTGAAGTGTTGTTGGTCATTGCAGCTGAATTGTAATGGGTATTCTACTGTTGGTCATTGCTGTCATGGCATTTGGTGAACTGAGGACTTTCATTCCATAACTTCTCAAACCTTACATTTAAGTGTTCTATAATTTTTTCTTCCTCTGGCTTTTTTCGTTCCATACCTTTGTACACTGTGATTGCATGATAATATTGCATAACTTTTCGAGCATTCTCAAAACCAATCAAACCAAGCGCTACCATTTCATAAATCTCATGAATTCCTTGTTCTCATGTTACATCTTTCCCAATTTTTTTCACCTTACACCACTGTTTAATGGATAATCAAATATTTTCTTGAAACTTTTCCCTTACATTTATTTACTTTCACTATAGGAATGTTCTCATCAAAGCCTTACTCTTTCACATCTTTTTCAGTGTTTCTTCCCCAACTTGAATGTTTGCTTTTATCATTACAGTATTTGTCTGTATTTGAGTTCTCAACAAACATGGATGAAAACTATTTTTTTCATAGTTGACAAAAGTTGTTGTTTCTTTCCAGTTCACTTCATTCTTCCCATAAGTCGTAGGTAAAAAAATTGAAACCCAGGTGTTAAGATTCCCAACAATGCGATTTTTTCAAGCATTAATATATATGACTTATAACACTATTCAAACTAAACATTATCATTATGTTGCATGAACTAAACATTTTCATTATGTTGGATGGTTGTTGATGGATTTGATAATCGAAAAGTCTTTAGGGGCTTATGTTTTAGTACAAAAAACACATATATATATCATTTAGAAAGTACAGTGTTTAAGTTTAGGATCCAGATCGAATATACATAGAATGACCTCACGATGTGCGTGGAGATGGACGGAAAGCAATGTTACTGCAACCACATGGACCTACGTCAGTTTCTGAGGAGACGTCACTGAATTTTTAATAACAATGCAAAACACCACGTTTCTTGATTAAACTTCTTGTGGGAATGACTTTTCCAAGACGTTAAATTGCTTTAAAGTCAAATTTAGACAGTGTAGAAAACGACATTACTTCCCAATTTTGAATAATGAGGTGGTGAATAAAGACAAAATAGTAAACGACATGACCTCGATACTTGGAATGGCAGGAATTCGAAAGACGACATAAAATCTCGTATAATAAAAATAAACATAACAGACAAGACATTCATATATACAGATTCAATTTCAAGGCACCGGTGATGACGGGATTGTCAAATACAAATACGACTACGACTAATGGATGGACCGCACAACCAATACTTTTGGATACCATGACAAGTGAAGAATCTACGAAAGAACGGATGGATAGTAGCTGTGTTGCGATACCATCATCACGTCCAAAGGCACGTCGACGGTCATCATGTTCCGCATTGCCATCGAATGCCTCATGGGAAGCAGCAGATGATGATATACATGGTTCTCAAGAGGACTATGGAAATTTTGTAGTTCGTCTAGAATCAAAGTCAAATACTATACCCTTGGGGACATTTTTACGATCCAATAGCAATTCATTTTCAGTATCATCTCAATCTGATTCAGATACTAGTATTTGTGGTCTTTCGGGAGATGAATATGCTAGTGATTCCAATGATGAGAAACCAACTACCGAAAAAAAGAAAAAAAAATCCCGAAAGAAAAAACTGTCCAAGGATATTCCGGATACATCTGCGTTTCCATCTAAGAACGAAATTTCTATTCATCGACAGATGACAAGACGATCCTCTTGGAGTGGAGCAGTGTCTCCGACGTATCCTGATGATGATGGGTATCCTACCGAAGTAGTATCCTCAATTGACGTTGAGACTCCTGCTGACATATCCTTAAATCTGGAAGGGAATGTACCAGAGCAGTCATCGGAACCAATCTACGATGTTTATCATGACGAGTCAATGGCACCACCACAACAGTCAACGACATCGACCAGGCGACGAATGAATCGACGATCATCATGGCATGCTGCTACTCATTTCTCCACGGAACAAAAAGATGGAGTAATCACATCCTTTAAATTGTCACATTCCAAAACTGTCATGTACGAAGAAACCTTGGTCGACGTCGAGAATTCCGAATGCCTCCCCAACTACAATTCGGTACAGTTGGAAGAAGAGAATATGTCCATACAGCATACTGTACCAATCAATTCCATACATTCCGCTCCAGCACTCTTAAGTGACACTACGTGTCCCGAGAAGGAATTCAAACGTTCACTATTAATGGCGAAGCATATCCAATCAGGTGCCACACGAGCTCAGAGACGTGCATCATGGTCCGGATCAACGACGAATTATTTAGATTATGCGGAACAAAACAATAGTCGCGTAGATCAGGTTCAACGGAGTACAAGAGAGCTTTTCGTGGATATTATTTCAACCTGTAAGAAACAAGCAAAGTATGTTCCACATGACGAAGAGGAACAGCCGTATACTCGGAATAGTCTGCCGACGGAAGATCCTACTCAAAAGGGATACAATTTCTCTCAAGAAACGGATGTATCTAACACAGCCACGGAAAATACTACTATAGAAACATCCACGAATCGAGCCGAGCGACGTGCCTCCTGGCATTCAACTTGTAGTCAAGAACATTTGATTTCTACATCGACACTCAATACTCAGTATTCGCAACAATCGCAACATTCTCAAAAGTTTGTTATGGATCTAAGTCATCCCCAAAAGAATTGGATCACAAAAGATTGGATGGAAGGAGATGAGAATGAAGACATGGAAGAGGATGGTCTGGGCTCGGATCATAAATCCACTACTAGTGGGACAAGTAGTCACACGTCCAAAAGTCGATCTTGGATATTGGGAAAAGGTAATGGAAGTTCTAGACACATGATACCCAAGACATCATCCAATCTTGTGGTAGTATCCAATGCAAATATGCCGCATCCAGGGCAGCCATGTCTAGAACCATTTGAAGAAACTCCTCCTGATGTAGGGTTTGTTCAGCTTACTGCCTTTGGTGATGTGACTGTCATTGGACATGATGAATAAAAGGACAATCAAATTTGTTTCATCCATGTTACTTACATACAAACCCTTGCGCTGACAAAGTTACAGTTATAGAATAAAGGGATCACAAACTTTTTCACTTCCTAAATTTCACCAATCACATCATGCTTACATTCAACCCAAAGGTAAAGGAAATTCCGGTAATCAGAAACGCAGTAACAATGTTTAATTCTCTAATAAATTGGAAAAATATTCAGATCAAATTGAACTTTCAAACATCTTTTTTTTCAAAGCACATCTTTGATCATCAATGAATGTAAAATGACCAATTGAAATTGCTTTTCTACGTTAACATCCCCAAAAAGTTAACAATAGGATTAATAATGGCATGCTCTTATAGGATTGTTAGGTTGTAACTATTTTTATGCCATCCCAATATTTGATTTCCTCAAAGTTGATGAGTAAAAGTTCCTCAATGTCCTACTACTATCGTCACTTCCTTGTGGTACTCGTAAAAAGAGTGAACTCGTAAAAAGAGTGAAAAAATCTCAAAAGTCAATAATAATCTAAAAATGTTGGTAAATGAGACTCCACTTGCTTGGCACATCAATTTCTATTACGATATCAATATAGAGATGTATGCCTTCCTCCAAAGTAATATATGATTAGACAAAAAACTATATTGATTACAGATATACTGGAAGAGACACTCTCCAGCAAATAGCTTGGCTGAAGTCGGTTTTTACACAATTGCAAATAGGGGACGAGCCATGATGAATTCAGTTAATGTCCCAAAGAAGTTTGTTATATGTGATGGAGGGAAGTATTTCGGACCGCAACCATGTTGGATGGATTAATGGTAACAACCATTCAGGATGTCACAGACACTCGGTACAAGCATGGGGGCAGTCCTAATCCAACTTTCCATGATCACTTAAGGACATGGGGAGAAGCTTGTGCAGTAAAACTTAAAGATAAAAGGGCAATAAGGATTGATGATAGAGGATACACATGTAGGAAATCCTGATTCACATGCCAGCAACAATTATTGTATGTGGGATCCCAGATCAAAACGTGTACATGTTACCCGTGATGTCATCTGGCTAAAAAGAATGTTCTTTGACCAAATGCCAATACTGCCAGCTGCCGGAATATACAGCATCAATAATGTTTTGGAGACTTCAATGGAAGCAAACGAAGTGCATGATTGCATCAATACCGATGAACCTACTTTAAATAATAATAATGAAAATGATGATATTAAGAATGATGAAAATGTGATGACTGATGATGAACAAGGTAAGGATACCAACAAGATTGAACAGAATGAAATTGTTTCTACAAGATCCGGTTGTGTTGTCCGTCCCCCCACCAGATTTCGTGAATTCAGTGCTTTAGCATTGATTGACAATAGTGAGATGCTTATGCTTGGAGAAGATAATACATTCAAATCTACAGAAGAACTTAATGTAATAAACTACAAAACTGCAATGAAGTCTCAAGACAAACAACCTTGGGATAAAGCAGTTGAAAAAGAACATGAAAGGATGAAGAACAGTAACGTATGGACGGCTGTGGACAAGAACACACTAAGCCCTGATGATAAAATACTCACAACAACATGGGCTATGAAGAAGAAAGCGTCTGGAATCTTTCGTACCAGGGTCAATGGAAGGGGTTATGAACAAGTTGATGGGATCCATTATGATAGTTCTCACACTGCTGACCCTGTTTTTAATGACGTAACAATTTGCATCATGTTTACTATTGCTATGATGGCAAAGTGGAGTGCCTATCTGATTGAATTAAACAGTGCATTTCTAAATGGTAGGTTTGAAAAGAATGAAAGATTATACCTTAAGATTCCCAAAGGATTTGAACAACACTAT
>CAAAJI010001186.1:0-12463 GCA_900642245.1 Fragilaria radians | reverse complement strand
GAGTCAGACGTTTGTTGTTGAAGCAAAGATGACTTAGTATGTGTCAAATTCTTTGGAGAATCTATTTTCTCCAATGCGCTTTCTCTGACAAAGACATACAAGATCACCCCTTTCCATCAAAAACAATTATGAAGACAAGGCAGCCTCCATGAAATCATTATATTCATGTCGTTTTCTTGCACCCCAAGGTTAAAGTTTAATTGATTTAGCAAATGATTCGAATGATTAAGCAGTTTGCATCACAAGCTAGCAATGTGCAATCTATACTTTTATATACTTTATTCAGATCTTGTCATAAAAAAGCTATAGGCCAGTAGATTCGACCAATCCTAAAGCAAGATTGAGATTCTGGACTGCGGCTCCACTTGCACCCTTACCTAAATTATCTAATCGAGCGCAGAGTACAACTTGCCCTCCTTCATCGTTCGGGAAGACAAAGAGTTCCATTTTGTTAGTGTTTGCCAGGGTATCTGGGCGTAAAAAGGCACCGCGTTCCAATAAGTTTGCCTCTTTCACACCAGATTCTCCAAGAGGCATCACAGACACAAAAGTTGAGCCTTCGTAATGCTTCGAAAGGGCTTCGTGCATTTTGGCACCAGTTGTCCCCTCCTGAAGCCATTCGTAATGAAGTGGAACCGAAACCACCATTCCCTGTGGGAACGTGGCAATTTGTGGTTGAAAGATTGGAGCTTTTCCAAGGAGAGAATATTTTGCCATCTCTGCGAGATGCTTGTGTTTCTTTGAGAAGCAGATTTAGATTTGTCGATCATCAGTTTTCAAATTGGTTATATTTGGTCATTACGTACCAATGAAAATCCATATCCACTCCATGGTTCGTGATCGTCACCTTCAAAAATGCTCATTAATTGCTTTCCTCCTCCAGAGTATCCCGAAATGGCATTCACCGTCAGCGGTGTTCCTACTGGAATTATGCCAGCATCTACGAGAGGACGAGTTAATCCAATAAATCCTGTGGGATAGCATCCTGGATTTGAAATACGTTTGCTCTTGATAACAGCTTCGCGTTGTTCGGAAGAGAGCTCTTAGCATTATGAAAAGGCCAAAGGTTAGTACATTCATTCAGTTTGTGAAAATCTGGATTTGTTCAGAATTTGTTTTAAGGACTTACCAGGAAATCCATATGTCCAATCGTTATCAACTCGAAAGGCTGTAGATGCATCAATGACTACTGTACGATCGTTATCTGGTTCCACCCACGACGCAGCCATTTTGGAGGCATCATCTGGGAGGCACAGAATGACGGCATCAGCTTCATTGATGAACTTCTTACGTGTGGCTTCATCCTTTCGGAGGTCGTCTGGGATAGAAATGATTTCTAGATCCTCTCGATTCGCTAAGCGATCTCGAACTTGTATTCCAGTCGTACCTGCCTCCCCATCTATGAAAACTTTCTTGGCACCTAACCAAGATGAAGATTCCAATGAATTCTTCAATAAGGAGGGAGGAGCGAAAGCAAAGGCTTCGGTCGATGGAAACAATAGCGATAGAAGTAAGGAAATGGAGAGAAGCATGATTATAAAAGGCCTTTGATGGAAAAATGAGAATATGCTAAAATGGTAAATCCTCCTCGCAAACTTTTGCAAATTCTCCTTCTGTCAAATTTGATATCCATGAGAACCCCTTGCAGGTGCAATGATATGCAAATGCGAAAGTATTGGAAACTTAAAAAGATTTCATTTCACAAAATTATATCGCATGAAAAAGGAATTAACAATTTTGGATCACCAAGGTCCCGATTTCATTTTTGCTACTGCAAGGCTCTTTTGATCTATTTTGGACAATTTCTGTAGTTGATTTTGCTTTCAAAACTGAATCTAGAATTGGAGTGAAAAAAGGTCAAAGTAATTCGGAGCATAGTCACCTTTATCAAAAGTAAATTACGTATGCGTAATTTGACATGTTCTCCATTCATGTGCAATTAATGGTGAATCAATTAGTTAGGCCTATAAGGATATTGACATCATTTAATTCAAAGAATTAAAGAGAAAGAAATATCCAGAACTAATTGTTGCTGTCAAAATTAGATGTAGAAATATATAGAATATCCTTCTTATCAACGTTTATTTTACACTAACAAGATTGGACACCTCCAACCAAATGCATTTAGCAGAACATTAATTTGTATTCTGGTAATTCCCAATAACATTTTGCCTTCCTCAACTTATCAATACCTTATCTCAACTCATGATAGTGTACCAAAGACCACGTGGACTTTACACAAGACTTAATCTAGCTCCAAGTTTCACAGGCATAATCAATGAAACAACCCAAATTTTGGAAAACATTAGGAAAAAGAGTTTATTCTTACTTAATAAGCTGAACTCAAACTAGTATGGAATTTGATAATAAAGGGAAAGAGACATTAAGTATATAGCAAACAAATAAATCATCCAAACATAGTTTATGATGCACAATTCTTTCCACGTTATAAGTGTTGGTAATACACAGAGCACAGTGAATTCAGTTACATTGATTTCTTGATTCGAATATATCAGCCTGCAAAGTGGCAGAAGCAATATGTATTCTTTCGTTCCATCAAGTATTAAAAATATACTAGTCTCATGCAACATAAATTTGTTGTAACAACTTTTTACTAAAATAATAATCAAATTTGAAAACAGAGTAGTATAACTTAATTTTTCTTGGATGCCAATGGTCCCAAGAATTTGGCCTTTTCCTCGGCAGTTTGGAAGCGTCCATGACCAAGTTTGGAACTTGTGTCGATGAATTTGATGTCGATTGGTTCCAAATGCTTGCGACTGGAATGTTTCAATAGAGTTTTTCGTAGGACCAATGGTCGCTTCTTCACTCCGACGACAGCTCCCTTGATCATGAGCCAATCTTGATTGACAACACCATAATGGACGAATCCTCCCATGGGTGTGATATTCTTTTCGGTCAAATCCGCTTGAGTTTGACAGGATGCCTTATCTCCTGCCTTCCCCACACGGTAAATCTTTTTGTTGATTTCCGTACGATGGAAATAACCATTTTGACCAGCACGAGGGACTGTCGTCGACACACGGGATGGATGCCACGATCCAATACAAGCTACCTTACGCAAACCACGATGAGTCTTACGAGGGAGACGGGTGACACCCCAACGGGTCACGACACCTTCAAAACCTTTACCCTTGGTAACTCCAATAATATCAATCTGCTCGTCCTTGGCAAAGACGGAATCAACTGGGACTTCCTTTTCAAAGAGGGATTTGGCGAAATCAACCTTGGCCTTCGCGTCAGCACCTCCGTTAACTTGAATTTCCATGATGTGAGCCTTTTTGAGGCGAATTCCAATTTTCTTTACTTGCGTATGGGCAATCACACGAACGACCGTGCAAAATTTGGCAATTCGGTCAAGCTCGTGTTCAATGTCCTTTCCGCCGTCCTTCTGGTATTTAAGAGCATATTTGGTGTAAGCCTTCTTTTTGGCCTTGTACCAATTCTTATAACAGCGACGTTTGAACTCTTCACTCAAATGCTCGGCAAAGACGGTTGTGAGTGTTCGAAGACCGTCAGGTGTTTCCACGTAACCGACGACACCAACAACAACCATGGGTGGGGTTTCCACAATTGTTACAGCGTCAACAACTTCACGCTTGTGCATGAGTGCTCCAGGACGATCAACTCCACGGACGACGTGGGTCATACCAGCCTTGTAACCACGAAAGGCAGTCAAGTGGCATTCTCCTTCGGTGTTGTCGCGGGGAAAGTGCCGAATACGACCCTTGTGGTGTTTGGTTCGTTTCTTGGGGAGAAATCCCAAGTTTCCGTGACGTGGGGCCTCAAATTTACGGTGCGACCTGGAATGAGATGAACAAGAATCAAATGTCAGTTTGTTGGATGCACATATAAGTATTAGAGCATGGCTTCTTGATGACAACTCCTTGTATCCAAGATGGATTTCATTCAAGTAAGCGGTAACTATGCCACGATCGTTTTTGACGAATACCCAGGATCACGAAAATACTGGATAACATGGTATTCATGGAAGATAAAGCATCATTGCGGATGCTAAACACAAAGTGAAAATCATTTCAAGCCGGAGATCTTGAGGACTTACATGGCTTAATTAATTGAGATCAATTGGTAATTTTAAGTAAACGGATGATGGACGGATTGAAAAAATAAAACTTACCGCTCTACTTGACTTCAAATTTGTTAAATTAGTGTACCTAGAAAGACGACTGCTGATCTTATACCAGATCATACGTAGATCGTTCCATTCTTGGTAACGACTTCACCTCATTTGGTCGTCACCATGCAGATTTTCGTAAAAACCTTGACGGGCAAGACCATCACATTGGATGTCGAACCGACTGATTCCATTGAGAATGTCAAGACCAAGATTCAAGATAAGGAGGGCATCCCACCGGATCAACAACGATTAATTTTCGCTGGGAAGCAGCTAGAGGATGGACGTACCCTATCGGATTATAACATTCAGAAGGAATCGACCTTACATTTGGTCCTACGTCTTCGTGGGGGAGTTTATGATCCATCTCTTGCCTTGTTGGCCAAAAAATTCAACTGTGAAAAGGCTGTCTGTCGCAAATGCTATGCACGTCTTCCTCCTAAAGCTGTGAATTGCCGTAAGAAGAAGTGTGGACATACATCGCAACTTCGTCCCAAGAAAAAGCTTAAATAAATATTAAATGGAATGATAATCAACAAAAGAGACTTCTCCTTTTATTATAAAGATTGTTGTTAATCATTTCTTTCCATTCTTGCAAAGGAAAGTCCCGTACATCCAGTCTTACACTAAGTCACAAAACTGTACAACAAGGAAAGAACTTGATTTATTAGCATTATATTTGTCATATTGAATCTGATACAAAACTAGAAAAGTACATTTGACCTTGTTCCTCGAACAAATCTTTGGCAAAGGCAAATAACTTCATATCAAATTGATTCACCTGTGCCAGAATATCCCATTCTTCGCTTTCTCGTGATAAAATAGGTTTGTTTTGATTACTATTTGATCTTCGTTTCCCCCCTCGATACAGTTCCAAACATTCTGGCCATTTGGGAAGTTGATTCCATCCATAAATTGCACCGAATCGTGCTAGCGAATCCACCATATGGTTTTGCATACCCACCCAACATTTTGTTTGTAGGATTGTCTTGGCTTCTTCCAAATCATGTTCATCAATTGGACCCGTCGGTTTCCCCACCAAGTATCGAACCATCCAATCGCCTTCTACAAATGGACTCTGAGCATATTGCATTAATGTCATGAACGCCAATCGGCTATTAAATGTTGGCTCTATACCATACAATAAAATACAAAGTAATGTATAACGAAAAAAGTGAGTAAAAACAAACGACAGGCTAGCCAGAAATTCTCGCTTTCCGCTCCAATCCATCCATCTTGCGTACATTCTTTTTCAACCAATGTTTCAAGGTACGTACCCCAAGTTGCAGTTTGCAAGTAATAGAAATGAGATACAGCTCGATCCACTGGGTGCCTAATTAGTGTAAACATCGAAGCTTTATATTGATCAGTAAACAACCATTCTGTGGCTGATCGAATAAGTGGTGATATGACAACATGGGCCACACGTGGCACAGTGTGAAAACCCATATCGTGTGCTCTTTGAATTCCTTTTTCTGTTGTCGTATCCACATTCAAATACTGAAGTCCATCAATGTCTACCAAATCTAATCTCTAATCAATTATACAAATTCATTTAGTGACAAGGAAAAGGGGAAAGAGGAAAGGAGAATTTACAATGAAGTTAGATATCAGTTTTTTGGCTTGGGTTTTCACATATTAAACCTATTCTGGTAAAACAAACGAGAATAAAGAGGCATCAAAACAATGACTCCCCTTACCTGGTCTGTATCATGTCCATTTAGTACTCCAACTTCAGCGGCTACCGTTAAATTAAGACATGATGCCAATATGTCGTGAACAGTAGTACCTCCAGCTTTATGAATGTGCCAAAACATAGGTGTCGCCGACGCTCTGTCATTTGAGGATGCCAATACTGGAAGAATATGATTCCAAATTGGGTCCAAAGCATCGTTCCTTGAATCTTTCGCGATTCTCAAAAATTGAGCGCCAACAACATTGTATCTCCCTGGTAAGATTACCCAACACGAAAGGATAAATCGTAACAATATCATATAAATATGTATAGTTAATTGCAGGTCGATTTTCTCTGACCAGAACAAAGTCTTACAACGACTTTCTGTTCCAAGACCAAAGGGACATACATTTTCTCAGTCATTGTGTGGGGTGTTCTTCCAAGGCGTTCTAATGCCATTACCTTTATATGAAGAGAAAACGCAATGTGACATTTTTCGTTGGTACACTTCTACTGTCAACGTCATTATTTTGTGGTGCCAGTCATCCTATTAACGTTACAGTCATACAGCCACAAATAATGGAGATCAAGATGGCTTTCTGAAGGACTTTCTCTGCATCAAGGAAGTTCATGGAATTGACTTCTATCACATTCAGACTTCCATAAACCATTTCTACATAACACGAATACGGCTTTATGTGCTACCTACTGGAGTGTCACCTCCAACCGAGAGCCTGTTAACACCAGCCCTTGCACAGCCTCTTATCGTAGTTGTGCATTTCAAACCAGATTCTTGTCTTCCTTGTGCTAATCTTGTCCTTAGCATATTTTGTGAATTGCATTCCATACTGCAGTCCCTTGTTTTTTTTCTTCAATTGACATTTCTATCAAAAAACAGCATGTTGGCTACAAGGTTCACTGAAACAATTAATTCCCTTGAGATTCAGGGGCACTCATCTTGAATTCTGCTTTGAAAATTTAGTTTCAATAAGATATGGATTGATCTTCACTTTTCAGCATCATTTACTCACTTTGTAAATCTAACGCTACAAGTGGGCACATGAATAACATTCTCCATCTCTAAAATCATCTTAATCAGGTTTGGTAGTGTTTTTCAAAGTGTTTGCTATTGGATAATGTGTAATCAAACTCTTTGTTATTGCAGTGTATCATCATTAAATTGCACCCTTATAACCACATCATAGCGTTACCTTCAATTGCACACCCTAGAAGGAATTGTTTCCTCGTGGAAAGTTTCTCACCGTTACCATTTAATTCTTTTCCATGATGACACAGTATCACCAATTAGCTATGTAACTGTTGCAACACCTTAAGCACTACGTCAACCTCAGCTTTACCAAACTTCCCTACACTCGCTTCTTATTATAATGTGATCATTTTACCCCCAAGTACAATATGTAGGTGAATGCAATCACAAGATTTCATGGGGAGTAACTTACATGCATTTGTACTTGACCCACATTCTTTATTCAATTCATCGTTACAACGTAAATGGCATGAGGTGTAAGGCTTGTAAGAGAAGAATAAGAATTGAATTAAAAATGGATCTCAAAAGAGAAATAGCCAAAGAAAAACAATTTGTGTACTGTTAACTAGTAGTTGGTGCTTGCTTCACTTCACAGAGTTAACCTACAAAGAAAATGCATCTTTGAATTTCCGCTAAAAATTTCCAGATTCTCGTGCGAAATTCTTCGTGTCAAGACACAAGAAAAAGAACGCTTTTAGGTTGAGGCACAGACGAATGATAATCTTGTTTATTTGTATTGAAAATAGCGTCAAATAAACTGAATACCCCCAATTGAGCGAATAGACAAAAGATCAACTGGTAGTTCAGTGCCAACTGCTAATCAATTGGTTGCAAGATAAAAAGTAGCGATCGTGAGTCACCAATCTCAACTATGAGCGATGAAAAGAAGATGATGGGTGGAAACGCTTCCAAATCTCGTGCGAAATTCTTCATGTCAAGACAAAAGAAAAAGAATGCTACGCAGAATCTTAACAATCAGAATGATGAATGGAACTCTGAGTTCGACTTTGACGAATTTAACACAAATCATGATCAAATCATAGACAAAGAAATTCCGTCAAACAGTTTTGAAGGTGAGATGCCAGTGGGAGCTTTCCAATACCTGGCATTCTTGGAGGAGTAGATGATTGCGAGGAAATGAGCATACCTGAGAGAGCACAACAGACACAAAATCAAGCATTATTGACTATCACGAACGCTAGATTAGTTTCTAACGATGAAACCACAAGTAGATGCGTTTCCTTTAGAAGAATCCACAAACAGAAAATTTTGGAATGGTAAATACTGGCTAGTTGCGATTGTATTATTAATCTTGTTGGTGGGCCTTATTTCCGGCTTTATTATTTCAGCACGAAGCTCTTCGAAGGATGCAATATATTCCCTGGAAGCAATTGCCGTGTTGAATAATTTGAAAAAGTCCTTGACAGCTGCATCGCTCCTAGAGCTGGAATCTGCTGATTCGGCACAATCCAAGGCAGTTCGTTGGTTATTGGAGGAGTCTAATTTTAAAGATTACTCATCTAATCGCCAAGTTCAACGCTTTGCCATGGCCGCATTATATTTTTCAACGAATGGAAAGAATTGGACTCGACATGATGATTGGTTAACAAACCGTGATGAATGCAGTTGGTTTCAAAATTTTACCAAAGATAGATGCAATAATGGAGCGCTTCAACAACTTTCTTTGCCAAGCAATAATTTGATTGGATCGCTTCCCAACGACATTTTTTTGTTAGATTCTCTTAAGTATCTCGATTTGTATGATAATTCCCTTACTGGGATCATCCCCCCTGAAGTTGGAGTCCTGAATAATTTGGAAGGACTATTTCTTTCTTACAATTTTCTTACTGGGAATATTCCAAGTGAAATAGGTCAATGTACAAAGCTTTGAACATTGAGCTTTTATCGCAATCAACTCCTTGGAATTGTTCCAAGAGAAATTGGCCTCTTGAAGAATTTGAATTACTTGAATATTCGTGAAAACTATTTTCTCAATGGCACGGTTCCTGAAGCCATATGTAACAAAGGCGCAGAAGTTTTTGCAGATTGCATTGTTGAATGCTGCTGCTGTCAAAAGGATTTTTGCTTGAACTCATCAGAGATACAAAATAGTATGTGCCAGAGCTAAGTGACATGAAGTGTGCTACATGTTTGAAGCTGTTAGATGTTGGGATATGATACTTGGATGAGTTGGAAGTATGTTTCTTTGTCCACATCAAAAAACCGTCAGTATCACTGCCTTTTTGATGTGGGTTACCAAATTGCTTGATGTATTTTTAAGGAAACGGTTCTCTCGTATTCAATTAGATCTATTTTTCGTTAGAATGCAAATCTGATGCTCCCTTTATTTGAAATTTGAAATAGTGTCCTTTTCTTTCCAATTGATGTTTTTGTTATTCCAAAGCCCCCTTTCCTTTATTGTATTAAATCAACTGATAACACTGAAAATTGTCTGTAGTAAATATTTTGAAATTCTCAACAACTCTCTGTTGTGAAATAGAGCAACTATTCACTCCCTGGCAGTATTGTCGCATTAGCTTGGCATTATTGTCGCATTAGCTTGTCATTTAAGTCTTCTCGGTCCATTTGGATTGTTTCAGGTGGTGCGGGTATCTTAAGACATTTACCGTCTACTTGAATTTTGTCTTTGCAGATTTTTATAACACTCACTGGGGAGGTGTAAATGACTCCTCTCAATCTCTGTCTCACTCTTAGTTACATCTATAGGTCAAGTTGATTCATAAATTACAATTCTTTTATTCAGAATTGTTTTCTTCAATCCGATGATAGAGTAGTCCAACTATGACATTACTATATCCAAACCCTCATGTATCTAGTTAAAGCGTAAGCCCAATTCCACCTTAGATTTATGAATTCTAAATTATTTAATTAGTGTGGGTAACAGTTCCCTCCAGAATGATGGTACCGCTGGAAATAATCCATTTATTAGTTTCTTGAAACTCAGCATCACTTCTCCTATTATAATAATTAAATCCTTGGGGTATATTAATCCTACTCACATACTTCTATTTTGCCTTCCTCATCACGGATCAATCTTGCCTTCAATACTTGAGTTAGTAAGTCAATCCAACTGGGTCACATTCGTTCATCCACTTCACCAAAGATTTTTTTGCAAATCTGCAATCAAATTTGCATCATTAAATATGGCCTGACCATAATTAACCACATTGTCCTTTTTCTGTTTTTCCACTTGAGGGCCATTCATTACATAGCCCACAAAATAATTCTATGATTTTCAGGAAGAGAATACATTGCTGTGCTCCAATTGGGCTCTCTCATCCACCACTACCTTTTTCCTATGATTGTGACATAGCCCCTTTCTCTTCCACTTTCATTTATTCCTTATTCTTCTCACCTTAATGTGATATCAAGAGATATGCATTCTCCAGCTTCCTCACAATGCCATGTCTACTCTTCTTCTTTGTATTTGTCCGAAGAGGCTTACTTGTCACACATTCCTGACCTGATTCGTGTTTCTTCAAAAGACCAATTTGAAATGCTTCGTAATATCTTCCGTTGATTCATACGAGATCAGTCATAAGTCTTTATGCACTTCATTTGCTGTCATTGAGCTTCTCAACTGCCAAAGGCCCAATGCCTCAAGATTAGCAATATCTCACCAAAGACATCCGCTTTTCAGTAGGAATCTTAACATTCTAGGCGAGTCTCAAGAAATTGAAGATTCAGTAGTCCTTCTGTGATAAATTCCATTGTAAGGTCTACCATGCAATTTCATCCTCCCTGATTAACGTTGCAAATCACTTCCTTGTAACTCTGCAAAATCTCCTCAATTCTTATCAGATTAGTTTGGATCTTTTATACAAGTAAAAAGACTTTTGAATTTGCCCATTGCTGTTTCTGCACCTAATTGCTTCCACAAGTATGGAAATTCTTTGGGCCTCTATCAAATGTCCGAAATTTCCAATTCAACCGCATTTTTCTTTGCTTTGGATTCCTTTTCTGTATATATCTATTTTCCATTCTATATTCCTTTTTAATTCCTTTATGTTTTCTTTGCACATTTTTACCACATTTCTCTTTCTACATTTAAGTTGACTTCTTTCTGATACAATACTCCCGATATCCTTCAACACTACCCACTCTGTCACTTATGATGAAACTATCATTAGGATAAAGTAGTACGCTGTGTCTAGAATTAATTCTTGACTTTGTAATACACTCCTTCATCCGTCACACCAGCAATATATTATCCAAGATAAAAATTGGGAAACTAAGCATTCAAGCTATTTTTATCCATGGAGCTGTTATAACTAATGTCATCACCAGACGGAAAATTGAAAATATACCTATATGTTACTACCTAACTACCTCAAATTTCGACTCGGTCAATGAGATTTGGCTTTTGATATTTAGCATGATAAATAAAGGTTTCAAATATCCAAAAGGTTTCCTTCTTTAGCTTCCTTGGAAGGATACATTGACTGTACACAATTTATTTTTTGATTTATGGAATCCATCGTCTGAATTGTGTCCACGCTCTCCCCTTGTGTGGACACACGTTTCTGAAGGATCACCATTGCCTGTTGATAGGTTCGATCAGCTCGCTCCCATTCTTTTGCTTGAGAATAGGCATCTGCCATAAATTCAATATTCATCGCAAGAGTCCTAGAATCAAAGTCAACCCGAGTTTGTGTTCTTATTTTAACTGCCCGCCGCATAGTCGCTAGGGCACGATGAAAGTCTCCGACAGAATATTGTTGAAGTGCTTGAATATCCAAAGTATCCAAAATCTCTTCACAACAAGAAACATCAAATTCTCCGTCTCGCCCGAATCGCGCTTGAGTTTCTTTCTTAAATCTGTTTTGGGATGATAGGTAAAATAGGACAATATCAATCTACATATCACACTCATGTCATCTTCCATAAGCACTTACCTCATGATATCACGCTTGCTATAGTATACATCTTTTTTAAATTTTCTTTCTACTAGTGGAACTTGCCAAACTTGAGACACATTCGGAATAGTAAAATTAACATTCCTCTTCAAGACAATTGATGTGGGAGTCATAAATACGATTGCATCCTTATAATCAGGCGTATTCTCCCAATTAGGTTTCATCTGATTTTTTGACTCGGTCGTCTTGTAAAACTCTACAAACTCCTCAACATCTGGGGAGGAGTTTGCCTTTTCTTGAACACAAGCAATTGATTGATTCTTATACATTTCATGTGATTTTTCAACAAGAAAGAAAGCAACTATTGTAGTCCATTGACCTCAATATGAAATAGACTGTTTGTCCTCTGAAAAGAATTCGAGTCTTGTGAATATCTAATAAAAAAAACTGTTCTAAGGAAAGTAGTATCTCAATCATTTTAAGTATGACAAAACGGGAGGAAATCGTGAGATTCCTTTGGAATGTCGTGACGATATTTCATGAATCAAGGCATCATCTTTTCCAAAGATGAATGAAATGAATAAAACATTCGCGATACTTCCGGAAAATGTTGTTACTCCCGAGTAAAGTATTGATCCTGTAATTTGCTTGGATGAAACATTTCGTATCATTAATGCCGATGCTTGAGAACCAAGATAATGAGTAAT